>VZRV01008982.1:1123389-1316205 GCA_013398115.1 Falcunculus frontatus
TTTTTTTTTTTTTTTTTTTTTTTTGCATTAAGTCTGCCTTTATAATACATCTTGCCTATTTTTTATATGTTGGAGATGAGTCATGTCACACTCCAGTCACCACTAAAATCCTACTTCTTGTACCTACGTGTGTATCAACATATGCTCAGGTTATTAGAGATTTCAAGTAGAAATAAAAAAAATACCACAAGGTACTCTAGCTTCATCCATTAACAACTGGTCAGATAATCAATGCCTGAAATATACTGAAAGCATTAATTATTTAAAAGAGTAATGAAGACACTTCTGCTTATGCTTTCCCTCGTAAAAGTAAGAAAACCGTGGTCTGAAAATCTCCTGTCTCATCACAGGGCTCCTACATGTTCTGTTTCCAGCGACTTTTTGCTGTTTGGAATCAATTCTAATTTTAGGGAGACACTGAAACTCAAGACAAGATAAAATGCTAAGAACCACGCATACCTTCTTTTTCAGTCCTTTTAAGTGCATATGTTATTGCCCACACACATCTAGCATATAATTGTTGGCAGTGATGGTTTTTGGCTGGCACATCCTTTGGTGGTTGAAGGTTTCTGTATTTCTAAAATGAAATGGTATGACTGCCTCAGAAAGAGACAGATAGGGGGGTGGGAAAAGTTCATATTGACATACTGCACTTTCCCAATTAAGTTAAATATCACCACATTCAGAAAATGCTCTGCTGAGAGATTTGGTCTCTACCTTTGCTACAAGATTTTGGCAGTTTGTTGGCATTTAGCAGTTAATTTTGCCAAACTGCAGGCAAGGCTAAGGGACAAAAATGACTCCATTATATTTGTGACTGTCTGGCAGACTTACATTTGCCCAAGGGCAAATCTCTCAGATGAATATTTTTGAAGCTAGAGTGGCCAATCCAAATTATCTCTTTTCAGCTGCTAGGGACGCTTGGTATTCTCTGGTAATCAGAGGGCAGCAATTACATATTGGGCACCTGAAAGAGCAAAAGACAGAGGCCACACAGAAGCCACTTCTGTTTCTCATCATTTACAGGCTTAGGATCCCTTGATTAGACAAAGGATAGATAAAACTTGGACAGTGTCTGCAAATTTCCACATCGTCCTGCCAATTTGCCTGAAGCCTTATCTGGAAAGGCTGCTTTAAGATGTCAGAGGGAAGTTCATCCTCATGCTCACAGAAGCTGCCAAAAAGAATGTAATTGTGACAGGTTTTGGTTTTTGTTGTTGTTTTTTTGAATGTGAATACCATCAGTTCCTTTCACACAGACTCCCAAACAACCATCAGATGATAATGAATTTCTGTCAATACAGACCCGAGCCAAATTTGAACTGGCAAGCTACAAATGAAAGGCTCTGTATCTGTTACCTATCACCTGGGCTATCCATTCCTTCCTTCTCACACTTATTCCTAATTTACAAATAAACTGTCATTCAAAGTCAAAGACTAAAATTAGTTGGGGAAAATAAAGAAACACTGTTTAAATACACACTTCACACCAGGATTTTACAGTAGCAGCAAACAGTGAAGCCATGAAGTGGTGAGGAAATACACTGGGTGCACAATTACTGCAGCTACAAGGGTTCTCTGTGACATGTTAAGCACAATTCAATATTCAGCCAGGACTTTTCACTTTTGGCCCAGCCTCACCCACTGTCACTGAAGGAGGACACAAAGATCTTATACTTAGTTTACATAAAGATGTTTTTCAGATGAGAAATCCTGAAGAGGAAAGCTCCAAGTCCCCCATATTTCAAGCATGCAGCAGCCAAGATCCCTCACTACTCTAAGGTCATGAAAATGGTAGTAAAAACCCAAATGATTCCAGAACCAGCTTCGGCAGCAAACACTTTGATACCTGCTGTGGTCTCAGCCTTCCCACGTGAGGAGTTCATCAGACCCATCAACAGGAGATTGAGACACAACACCAGTTACGACACCAGGAACTGAAACTGAGACTTATGGGTTAATTTGTTACATCTTGATCAAGTGGACTGGATCATTCTAGAGGCTGCTGATTTTTTTTTTTTAATGTATTCTGACATTCAAAGGACTTCTATATAGTCCCCACCAGGAAAGAACTGAAATTAAATTGCTCACTGACTTTGCTAAACACTTTCCATTTCACAGCTAGACTGTATACACTGTATTTTAAATCAGTACCATCTATTAAGTGAATCGGTTTGCAATGCACGTGAAATGTCTGGGGATTTGTTTTGTGCAGCAATGAGGAAATGGCTGACAATGAAAGACCAAGAAAAAGGATGGATATGGGAATCGACCTAGGGCTGAGAGAGACATCTCTACACCCAATGAATGGAAGAAACACCTACCCAAGACCAGCCACAAAGTATGTTCACAGATAAAGACTACTGAAACAATGAGCATGCCAAAAAAACCTCTTTTGAGGACAGTCATCCAGGCATGGCTTTCGAAACAGCAAAGCCACCCCATTAGCAGACTTCTGTTCAAACTCCCAGTGTTCTTCCACATGAAAGTCTAGTCTTTCACAATGCCATAGGACCTGGTATCATCACAGCCCAATTAAAATCTTTGTGCCAGTAGACTGAATGAAACGAAGGAACAGATGTGGCTAAACAAATTTTAAAAACGTGAATGGCATTTAGAAATGTAAAGAAAAGGCATTTATCTAAATGGGGAAGCTGTATGCATCACTTCTACAGACCAAGGAGTGGGGAAAAAAGCCCTAGTGTTTGTTTATCTCATGTACCTGTGGTTTTTGGCTCTTAGAAGGGAGCTTCCAAACACTCCTAACAGAACAGAGCCCATACTGTTTAATTTAAATTGAAAGATTTCTTAACCTGAACTCCCTTGACTTTATCATGAGGATTTCTTCCTACTGGGTCACTCAATCTCTGCCTCCAGTAGAGCAGGAGCTTAGTTAAAATTGACCCTTTTGCTATATCCTCCCACCTGTAGCACTGAACCTGATGAAACAACCTTGGGTCTAGGTAACATTCTGAGAGCCTGAACCCAGTGACAGCAACCCACTGTGATACACAGTTCACGAGACAAGGTTGAGCAAATAAATGAGTTAAAATGTTTCAAGTACTGAAAAAGCTGACAAAAATTTAAAAAAATAAATTAACCAACCCCAATCTACATAGGAAAAAAACGGACCAACTAATAATTTGTTTAATAATTAAACTAAATGTCAGATAAATGTCTCCAGTTTGGTATCAGTGGCACATGGTCCACGACTGTATACTGTGGTTTCAAAAAACTATCGTCAGTGGTTTTCATTTAAGAGCAGCAAAGGTCCCGTCTACAGGTGGAGACCTTTGTTTCTCTGCCACCTGCAGCCCTGTGGTTACTGAGAATAAGGGCTATTACATGTGCAGTTTACAAAACATTAGTATTTCATATTCCTCTATGTTAATTACTAATGGAATGCAATTAACTGATTCTCTCATGAACTGTGATACCAGATATAACAAGCCTGATTCCTTTCTCACTGTGACATAAATTAGCAGTAACTTCATTAATGCAAATAACATTATATTGTATAAAAAGGATGAATGGATGAAAATAGAGACGAGTTAGGATAATCTAATATCAGGGCAACACATTAGAACAATACATCAAGCCAAGGAATAACAGAAAATATTTTACAGGACTAATGCATTTTTAAAACACTTTTGTAATAATGTATTCGAAACTGCATTTGTTACATTTCTAAAAGCCGTACAAAATGCAAGGAACCAGTCAGAAATGCAGATTAGGGAAGGCTACCTGATGTCTTGGCCATCCACTGCTGAAAGGTAGCAGCAGGCACAGAATTTGGTGTTTCAATTTTCACTTTAAGGGATTAACTTTTTTCCTTCATGCTAATTTAAATTTCACCTTAATTTGCCTCTCTAAGCTGTGTGTTTGAGTTTTCTAATTAAATGTAAATACTTAGTACATTTTTAAAAATAATCTGGTTTAAATTCTGTAAGAAAGTAGCATGTAGTCTTTAAAAATGTCATATCCGAAAAAAATTAAAGCTTTACTTACAAATAACAAGATTTGAGTGACTTCAAAGGTCAGAAGTGAAATGTTTAATTCCTGTGACTGTTGTCTAGAATCTTCCTAGCCTCCCACTAGTGGGCTTTTAGGCACAGACTCCAAAGGTCAGGATCTTAAATGTGATAGGAATTAAGAAAGGTGCAAACATTTCTTAGAGGCTGCAGTTTGGCACACAGATAGTTAAAGGCTCCATGTGTTAATAAGTTGTCCATGATTCAGAAAAATCTCTATTTATCAAGATCCAAACTGCACAGTCTGGTTGGAGGAGAATAAGTGGATAAGAAGAACAAGAAATACCATCCCCCGCTGGATACACACCACTGATTCTTTTGCACCTACCAAGTAGAAGGGCTTGACAAGATATATTTGTTTTTCAGTTAATATTCATAAAAGGTGTGAATAGGATTCAGAACTTTTTAGTACAAAGCAAATCCAAACAAAAGGAATACTCAAATTAAAACTCTTTCATTTTTTTCAAGACACAGCAGCCTTTTCTAAGCTTTATTAGAAAATTATCATGCCAGCTGTCTCTTTTCCCTGACTGTTATTCACACAATATGCCTCTCTCTTGTTTCTTTTCAGCTTTGTACATGTATAATAATGAGTTTTCTAGAATGGAAAACCCAGCGGAATATTAAAATTGCAAAGAGCAGCTCTTCGAGTTAATTTCACCAAAGTGCATCACAACATAATACAGTGTAGTAAGAATGAATTTCTAATAGGAATTCATTCATGGAAAAATTAATTAAAGAAAATGTTATTCCTAATATAGCTTTTCATATACGTACTGTTATGTATTGGCAGTAATAAAAGCTAAACATTCAAAAAACAAACTGCACATGACATAGTTCCTGCCCTGTATCATGAAAAATATCTTTTCACAATAACACAGCACATACTGACTAAAGAAATGTAACTTATTATGATATTACTGAAATACAAAGCATGGGGAAGACCACTCCCTACAGTTATATTTTACTGAATTCTTAAATTTAAAAAAAAAAAAATCTGTACCCTTATCAAAATAAAAGTTAGTAGAACTATCAATATTTTCATAATAGTATTCATCAAAAAAAGGTAAGAATAAAATGAAATTTCCTAATAAAAAAAAGGAGACAATGTCAACATGAAAGATTGGGGTGTCACATGCAAAGAACGAAAAAACCCTGAGGAGTAAAGCGATAGAGGTAGGATGAAATTCAGTGCAGTGAAGGGTATGTAACTGGAGACTAAAAATTATGAACCTGAACTGCAGGACACTGAAAAGGGGAGGAAGAAAAAGACACATAGGATGATACGGACAGACTTTAAAAAAAAGGCAAATATGATTACAGGTAGGATACATCAATCAGTTCATTTCACAAAGACATTAAACAAATACTCCCAGGACTGCTTAAAGCATTGACAAGGCCCTACCTGGATTCCTATGTACAGAAGGGAGTCGGAAAAGACACAGAGAAGTATAATACAGGAATTAGGAAGGGCCTTACTATCAAAAAAAAAGGAGCCCAATACGAATTGCCTTGTTTGGAAAGTCAAAAAAGCCTGTAGATAGAAATATTTGTTCAAGGGGGAAAATCAACCTGAAAATCAGAGCTGGAACAGAAACAAATGGTCATGAACAAAATCAAAATAAACCAGTCATTAATAAATTTAGCCTAGGGATTAGGAGGCTTCTAACCATCAGAGAACCAAAGCACAGAATCAGCATCCAAAGTTAGAAAAAGATGCTTCTTTTAATTTGGAATGTGATAGATTGTGAAAATTTTATGTGAAATAATTGCCTGTGATAGAAGAGGACCAAGCAATATGGTTTCTGGAGATTCCTTCCAATCCCAAGTTCTTAAATTCATATTCAGCTATGCAAATTACGCTCACTCTATGTCAAACAGCATACATACATCTCTGTCTCATAAAGATCAAAATGTTTTCCTGTTTTTCCTCTACTTTCAGCATGTTTCAATTATAGTTTTCAATGTTTTGAATTTTTGTTTTTCCTAATAGGCTCAAACTTGCCTTTAATATTTGCTCATGAAGCCACATTTATACATCTGACTTCTTGTCCTAGGTTCTCACTGCTCCTGTTACACAACACTTCTGTAGCAGAACAAGCAGAAACAACCCCAAAGCAAAGCACCTTGATGGTTATTCATCACGAGAAATGCAAGTTTTAACCTCCTTCAGCAAAGGGGAAATCAAACTCGAGACCTCACATACTACATGAAAACTCTCAATATATCCCACAGTATCTGTGTCACATAAGCAGAGCCCCAAACACTCTGGATTCTGTCTTTTTTTCCAGATATATACACACCCAGATTTGACTTCCTGAAGATTTTAAACACAAGTTTCAAATGTTTAGCCACATGCAGGAGAGCAAGTAATGAGCAGACAGCAGTCAGAAGGGGATAGACTGCAATGATCACAGAGACAGGCTGATAAACCAGCTGCTGGCAAGGTGCTGCTTCTCTCCCCTCAACACCACCTTTTTTTTTTAAGTATGTAAAGTGCTCTTCAGAATATCTGATAAACAGAAAGGAAAGTCAAATAATGATAATTTTCCTGGAATATATTACAGATGGCTAGTCATTCATGTGTCAGCTTTATTTAAATCTGTGAGAAATGAAAGTGATCTGAAAAGCCTCATTGTGCACAAAGTTACATATTTAAAAGCAAGTTTTCAAATCTGTAGTTTAGCCCTTTGAAGCTTTTTGCAGCTTTTCCTTTTATTTCAAGGCCTATAGACATGTTCTCTTTTTTGTATCATCTAAACATTAAAATTGCAGCTCCCTTAGGATGAATGACTTGTGCTCAGAGTTGACTTTTTATCAATCATGTTAATTTGGAAATAAGCTATTGGTTTGACTTTTTATTCATCACAGTCAAAAGGGGATTGTGTTAGCCCTGTCCCATTTGCCCTTAATTAACAACCATTGAATCCCCATATTAATTAGCAGAGCTATTAGTAATTTTACATCACTCTTCACTATAGCAGATAATTAAAAGTCCAATTAATAAAACTCTGGTATTCATAATTTGTATAAACCTATTACGAAACAATAAACCTGATTACACTATAGCTTTTTACATGCTTGTTTATTGATATAATACTGCCTGAATTTAAAAATAATTCACAACCTCATAAAGGTATTTAAGTGGTGGCTTTAGTTTAATTCATCTGGTGCATGAAACTTCTGAGATGACAGACTTCAATGTCTCCTGAAAGAGCCCAAGAAATAATTGCCACTATTGGAAACGAGCAACATTTGGGTACATGTTGTTTTGGGTTTCGGGGACTTTTCTGTACATTTACAAAACCACGAACCTTCATTTTTATTTATAACACAGCACCAGAGACTGATTGATTCCTGCTTGTGCACAGGAGGTGCGATCCAGAAGACAGCAACTTTAAATGACAGCTACAGCTTAATTGGCATCATCCAAGGGAAGCTGTCCTGCTGAAGCACTCAACCATCATTTCCCTAAGGCACCTTAGCCTTGCCACATCCCCAGTCAGCATCACTTTTGCATTTTCAGATAAAGTGCCTCAGGGCCCTTTGCTGGAAGATCTATGCCAAGGACCTCTGAAACCATGAAGCCCAATGCCTTAAAACTTTTTGTCACAGTCTTTGATGAAAACAAGGCAGAGATTTAAATTAATAAAATCTAGACAGGTGACAATTGTCAAAGATGTTCAGGTAACAGTGGCAAGATATTCAAAGGTGAATTAATCCTGCTTACCTTGTATCCACAATACAACTTCTGGGGGTTAACCATAAAGTCAATGGGTTATTCCTCAAAATTCAATTGATGCAATTTGATCCATTTCAGAAGTCTCTACCAGAAAAGCTAAAAGGTAACACTTAGAAACAGCATTTGTAGGGGAATCTACAGCTTCTGAGTTGCAAAGGAAACAACAAATCATAACTGCAACCCACTGGACAAGGGACACCAAATTTATTTTGAGACACTTGCCCAAAACCTTTCATCAAGGGTAATTTATCTCTACCTGCTTTCCTAATAGTATTTCCACTGCTTTTAACTGGTGTTTATAAATCCTTGGTCACAGATTCCAAGGGCCTTCTTCCGTGAAATCTGCTATTACACAAGGTTCTAAAAACCTGATGTATGTTAAATATTGCCTGTTCAAATCAGTGCAGTGACTGAGTACTCACAACCCAAAAAGATGTCAATTCCTTTTCTTTGGGGTTTTTGTCCTGGGTTACAGTCTCTAATCATCAGTTAATATTTCTTTCTAGACAATTTATAAATATGGTAATAAAAGCCTATTCTCCAGGATTTTGAAATCTTCTGTGGGAAATAAGCAACTACTTTGATTTAAATTCTAGGAAGACATTCAAGTCACTGTTTCCTCACCAAAGAAATTCATTTAAATTTCAAGTTTAAAGTTAAATCTAATTCTGCAACCCTGTTTAATTAAGCAATCTTTAGCTCTTTTCACTGAGGATTTGTAACTCCCTGCTGCATTCTCACTAGAACTAGTTAGATTTGCTGAGTTTAATTTTTATCACAGTTCTCTGGCTTTCTACTTCTGTCATGTACTCCCAGGCAAAAACCACCTGTTAAAAAGCCCTACAAGCTTTCATTTGTAATAAGAGGTTAAAAATTAGAGAAAAGCAGCAGAAATGTATGCCAACTCTGACATTCCCTCAGGAAACGTTGCAAGTTAGGGAAATTTTTCAATATTATGAACTAAAGGCTTAGGCTGTCATTTCCATGGGAATTGCTGATATTCTGCTGCTATGACTTTTGTGCAAATGAAACTCTGTGTGGGTGAGAACTGTATTTAAGTAGAGTGGCTGTGAATTTATAAAATGCAGACAAGATGTTCTACTGCAATTTAGTAAGAATTTGCAATTGCAAACAAACAGGAAACATACTCTTTTCACTGTCTTTCACCTGCATATTGATAAGCTGGCTTTGAGGTATCTCCCACTAGAACCTCTCTTCTCCGCTCATTCTTTCAACTAAATTTATACTCATGTCACAAAGGATAGCTCAGGATTGCACCAATATGAAAAGAAATGATACCTATTTAATATATCAGCGTCTTGAAAGAGTGTGCATCTTGAGTTGTGGTTTGTAGAAAAAATGATACATCTATTATATACTTGGATTTTATAATTTACTCTTCCTACATTTGAAATTCAAGATGGTGACTCACTTTCCAGCACATTTTCAACACAATGCAATATTGGTTCTGTGAAGTAATTTCCTAAAACTACACAGAGTTTCCGGCATCCAGGTATTTTGATCATCTATATCACTCATATTTGGTAATCCTTTGGAAGAAGCTATGGTCATAAACCAAATGGCAAGGAAAAGATTTGTAATATCCCTTAAAATCTATCAAACGTCTCTTACAAAGCCCCATTTTGAATGCTTTTTAAATAGCTAGAATATCAAACTTCCAATTTTTTTTTTTTAAACAGAAGTGTTTTACCCATTTCTCTAAAGAATGAAAGCACACTTCTTATTGGCTTTTTAAAAGTTTCCTTTTCAACAGCAGCCAACAACATGAATCTTGGCAACATCAATATAGCTGATTTGCAGATATGCATTTTAGTAACGTATCCAACCCCCTTTTTTAATTTTGTAAGCAATGTATGTGCTGGTATCATTACCTTACCATAGAAGGTTTTTCCCTGCTTTTCCCTCCTGTTAATGAGGGAAGGCACTGGGCACAATGATTAAGGTATAAGAACACAGCTTTCAGAGTGCAGAACACCACAGATAATACGGTGAAAGGAAGGAAAACTCACACCTCATTGCATACTCTAAGCATGAATATTTAGACTCAGTTTCACCACTGCTATATTTAAAATACCTTCCCTATAATCAGCACATCACACTGACACGTGCTGGTGGAGGATATGACCCTTTACCCACAGCAAGGCTTCGTTCCTAAGCAAAACACAGAGTCCTGCATCCGAAGTGGCTATCAGGCATTTCACAGAAACAACATGACGTGACAGTTCATCAGAAGAGAAAGTGAAGATGATAATTAATTGGAAATACGAGGGAAATTTTTGGAAGAATATAATTAGACTAAGACTAAATAACTCTTACTTGTGAGAAAAGAGCCTTGAGGTTTTTAAGTAAAAGAGGTTGCAAACATTGCTGACTTTCCAGGAAATAATGCAGGACACCATTGACCTCAGCCTCAAGTGTTCCTGTAAGCAAATTGCAGTAGCTATGCCTGTGTTTGTAGGGTACAGCTAAATCACTACCCAGTTAAAATAAATGCCTGATTTTCATTAGATTTGGTGAAATCACTAATGATTTCTTTAGACTAAAAAATTACAATCCTTTTATCTGAGGAAAATAGTCATAGATTGGCGGGTATTAGAACACCTGAAATGACTGTCTGCTTGTTCTAGTTGAATCCAGATGACCAGGAAAAATTTTCCTGGGTAAATAATAGGAAAATTTTCTCCCTTTGGCTGTTTTAACTGTTCTACAGAACAGAATTTAAGGCATTGGTTTTTATTATTAAAACGCTACAACAAAAATAATCAGAGTAACATCCCATGCTATGACAAAGTAGTGCACAGAGCAAAGAAATTAAAACAATAATTGAAAAATCTGAAGCGCTATGACTGCTTTTTATTAGAGATGCTACGGACTGTGTGCCAACAAGGTTGCAAACTGAAGTGGAATCTCTCACCCTGTCCATGTACACTGTCATTCACCCTGTCAGCTCATTCCCTGACGTAACCCTGTAGATACTCATTAAATGAAGGGGTCTTAAGTGACGAGATGGTGAAAAGAAGACAAAAAAAAAAAATAAACCGGTTTCAGTAGGCTGAAAATTTTAAACTGTGCTAAGGAGATCTGCCATCTGGGATGCTGGAATGCAAAGAAAAGGAGCATTTGGAGCTGGGAATATGAGTCTAGTATGGGGCATATTGTTTCTACTCCTATGGATTCACCACTCTTCTTCAAGCCAGCATATTCTGTTTCCTGTAACTTCATAGGCAAGGATCAGAAATCATCAACCAAACCTCAACAATGCCTTTCTGTCCAGCATGGCAGGAGATTAACATGGATTAGTTTTGGTTCAGCCTTTACTCTTCAGTCTGCCAGCAGAGACATTCCCACCAGAAGCACAACTACACACATCATACCCCACACTGCTATGAAGGGTCACAACTGCCCCACAACAGCCAGGCATTTTTTGAGAGTAGCAGTAGACCCTTGCAGGTTTGAAAAAGGATATTTTTATGGCTGTAGAGGTGTGCATATGTAGATTAAAGGAAGAGAGAAGCCCCGCCAAGTCTTACTCATCTGATGGCAGACAATTTCTTCAATCTGCACCTATTTTAAGACTGCTTTTAAAAGTATCTGTACCTACAAAGAAATAGGCAGTGTGTATTTCAAGGAGACATTTAGAATCACACAGTTTGACAGCAAAAAGGGGGTAGAAGTGTCTCTGCCCAAAGAGTGGATGGCCTTTCAATAAATCTTTAGAAACAAACAAACACCTCCGTGACCTTGAATTTAAAGTGTAGAAAAATTCTGTTCTGCATAGGGTTATCTGGTAAACATATACTATGCCTAAAGCAGGCCACTGAACACCAAACGAACGGCAACTAAGAAGGAATTACCCGAAATTTGTTATTTCTGTGCTTTGACTGAATAATCAGAAGAGTACTTCCTTGAGTAAGCATTCAGAGCCTGTCTCTCCTGCCCTGCTGTTCCCCCAAGGAGTTTAAATTTTCTGTTTATCCTATCTATAAATATCCATCCGTGTTATGACAGGTCCAGAAGAATTTGAGATTTCACTGTCACATCCCAACATCTGCCTGCACAGAGGACTGTGCACACACCCTGCACTGCCACCTGGGCAGCCAACACAGCAGAGGTTGAACACCACCTCAAACAGCCAGGTGGGCAGCACGTTGCTGCTTCCCTGAAACAGTGAGGCCTGAAATCAGCAGGATCAACAACAGGGACCGTGCCACCTTGCCAATTCTGTCCTGTTCTTTCCTAATGTACCCAGCAGTAAAATTGAAGAGCTAAACATATCAGTTGTTTTTCCTGTTTCGAGCATAGAGCACATATTTAAAAAGGACAAATTATTCTATTTTTTCATCATTCCTTGAGAAACAAAGCATCACTGTGTTCTATCACAATGGTTTATTTGCTGTGGCATTCAGTTCAGAATGTTCCTTTAAAAAATTTATAGCCACATTAAAATGAGTCCTTGTGAGGAGAAGGAGACTGGCTGGAAGAACTGAGGTGAACACAGTTTCAGACTATGTCAAGGCTACAAGATTTGTGCCAGCATCACTGCAATGGTTGTGGATAAGTACCAGTCAAATTCCTGCCACGAGAAGAGTTCACTCGAATACTCATAATCTAAATCTACTGACCAGCATAAAGTGCAGCAACTCCATCATGACTTTATCCTGGGAAAGAATTTCTACTACAGGCATAGACCTCGTACACGAATCCAGAGACCGATAAATGTTTAAACTTCTGTGGAATAGCTATTCATTATATGTGTGCTTTTTATCCTCCAGCTTTAAAACTTTGGCTTCTATAACTCAGTAAAATCAATTCCTCAAAGAAATTCAGTGAAATGATACCTGGCAGGTCAGAAACGCACAACAAACATTACAGATATTCAACAAACTGGATTAAAAAATGCTTAACTTGCCACCTTACTGCCCATAGCCCCTCTTCCCCTGTAAATTAGGCTGCAGAAGGACACAGCAGGAAAAAATGGTGCACAGAGAGGTCAGTGACAATGCTGAATCAGAGCTCCCCAGCTATCAGCAGAGCTGGTATCATCACTGCTCACAGCAGCGCCAGACTGACTCATCCTGAGCAGGACTGAGTGTCTCAGTACCTGCAGCCTATTCCCATCCATCACTGGAGACTCTTCCCTGGGATAATTGAGACACCACTGTACTGATTTTCCATCCAAGAGGGGCTTGGCTTTGAATGCTGGCGATGGTGACTTTGCAGAGGCTGATTTACCAGGAATCTAAAGCACCAAGTGCACCACTTAGAATTTGCACTATGAGCACAGTAAAGGATTTCTCACTGTCATCCACACTGATTTCTCTACCACTACTAAGTCAGCCAAAAACTTGGAAAAGTCCTGAATTGAATTTTAAGCAAATCTGAATTTCCCTTCTCTAGAAAATTTGAATAAACAGCTACCTTCAATATTTTTGGAGTTACCTTATCCCAAAGCCACTTAAAATGTTTAATTTGAGACTACAATCTGACTGGAATGCTTTTTTTTGCATTTAAAATTTTACAGACCACTCCTTAAGAGCTCCTCACTAGACAAATTCACTTTAAGATATTTTAAGTTTCTAGGAAGTATTTTATGAACTTCAGCTACAACATATTCCTGGATTCATTTCACCCTTTGTCAGCTGCAACTCCCACGTCTACAATAAAGCCTGGGCCTCTCAGATATAGGTGTTTATATGATCCTATTCTCTATGGACTGCCTTCACTAGATGGTAAAATACCTGGAAGCCCTTAGATACAATGGAAGAACACCAATAAAGTAAGTGGAAATGTGTTTTTAATAAACTGATTCTAAATTTCCTTATATGCATCATAAGCTCTTGTATCCCCAAGAGGGCTTATTAGATACAGATAAAATGTTTTAGAAAATTCCTATCACCTAACTACTTTAAGCTGCATTAATCATTTTAAATTCCACCCAAATCATGAGCAAAAAGTCTGTGTTCATCTAATGAATATAAATGCTTTCACTTCCATAGCTAAATTTCTTGGGCTGAAGTTTTACAAACATTTAATGGGAGATGTTCACAGAAAATCCATTAAACAAATAAAAGGTTGCATGTGCAAATTTCCTGCGCAATATGCTGTGTGGAAATTCATCCCCTTTATTACTTAGCATTTTCTTTTCAAATATCAGGGTCGGATTTTAAATACTTAAAAGTCATTCTTTCAATACTTTCGATTTTTTTTTTTTTAACATTTCGTTACTCATAATATTTCTTTAAAAGTATTTCCTTGCAAACCATTCCAAGTCTTCTCTAACCAAGCAAAAAAAAAAAAAAAAAAAAAAAAAAAAAAAAAAAAAAAAAAAAAAAAAAACCACAAAAAACAAAAACCAAAAGAGGAATGGCACAGAAATCTGTGCACATATTCTTAATTCATTCCCCTGGATATGTCCATTGCATATATACCACTGAAATGCAGATGTTTTTTGTGAGATTAAATTTCCTGGCTCCGACATTTATTATCTAAATAAACAGCACTTAATTCTGGCAGTTTCAATTCTGTGTTTCAGACTCTGAAATCTCTGATCAGAAACTTTCTGTTTTCCTTTGAGATCCACAGACACTGTTCTTTCCCATTTTATAGTCTGTGTCTGTGCCGAGCTGCCAGTGGGCATCCCATAATGCCACGGCTATAAACAAGAATATGCAGATGACACTTCCTCCTGCATTCAACTCCCGCCAGCTGTCCCAGGGTAGGATGACACCAACAACTTGATGAAGGCAGCTGGCTGAAGTGAAACCTAGATCACAAGATACCAGATTAGTCAAGGATAAATGGCAAAGGACAGGGATTTGGGAATTCTCTGCTCAGTTTCTGTTTCTACTCCATTTGTGACCTTAAGTAAATCATTCAGTCCCAGAACCCCAAGAGGTAATTAGACACCAAATTTCCAAAGATTTCAATGTCGTTTCAGTTTCCAAACCTAAGCAGATCTAAATCCTAATTAAAATTTCCTGGTCTGATCTGAGACAAAGCTGTCAACACCAAGACTATTATTTCTATCCAGGTATATGTCATTATAGGAGACTAATTTTGGTGAAGATTATGGCAAGGATGCATCACCTTAGTGCAGTTGAGGCTTCTCTCAATTGGGCAAGAAGTCTGAGAAGCCAACGTGCCCTTCAGGCTCACAGCACAGAACAGCAGGTCATGGGCAGAGTTCGGCGCTCTGTTTGTGAAGCACCCACAAAATACATTTCTGGAACACCATAAATTAATTCAGTTAGACAGAAAACCAAAAGAGAGGCAAACCAGTTAGCCTGGAAAGAAGAACTCTGCCTTCTCAGTGTGAAAAGGGTACAAAATCTTCAGTGCCACTTAAATGGAAAGTGCAGGAATAGAAACAGAAGCACAGAGCAGCTTCTTCCATCCTTTTCTGACTGAGCAAGTATGCTAAAAATTCAGACTACTTACATTCTGAGAAATACTAATGCAAGAGCTTCCTTGGCATATCACCTAGCACTCTGGGAACTCCTCTTCACAGAAGCTAAGCAACTGGCTCACTAGGTAAGATATTTTTTAAAGTTCAAGAAGATTAAGTGTCCAAATGCAAGAGAAATAAAGTAGAAGTTTTATGTTTAACTCTTTTCAGTCTTCTTTGAAAATCAAGAACAGTATTCCCAGGTGAATTACAGCTTTGACTTCATAACTCCTAACTTTGCACATACTTTCTGTATTAGTAATAACTTCTCCAATAAAACTCATCCATGCAATAAGCTCACTGAAGCCAAAGAAATTACAGTGATGACTACTTTGGTCTACTGTCTCTTAATTAGCTTCTTTCACATTCAATTGACTGTGTTTTAGCCAGCTCTACAAAAACAAAGGTTATTGTACAGAGAGTCACTTCTCTGCTGTGCTGGTTGTAAATCACACTGATCTGCAGAAGCCTCTGCACCCAGCCCTCTCCATCTCTGCCCAGGAACAGAAGGGAGCTGCCCTGTGGCTCAGCCAGCTGGGCCCTACAGAAGGTTCTCTTCAGGGCTGGAGATTTGCAGCTGGGAGGAGTTTGGCCACAGGCACAGGACAGGTAGGCTGCCAAACATTCCCTCCTACAGCCAGAGGAGGCTGAAAACTTCCACAAGTAGTATTTATTTGGTTTTTTAATCTTCACAATTCTCTGAAGAGCCCCCTGGAGACACAAACTAGCTGGAAGCACCTGATGCTGCAAGTATCCCCTGGGGCAGGCAGAGGCAGAACTTCTGCAGTACAGTGAGGGCACGGGGACATTTACTGACCTTGCTGGATGTTTGAATCCACACAAATCTCAGAGAAGCAGAAAGTTTTAAAGGCTATGTCCCTGGGGTCTACAGGGAAGACAAAAAATTTTCCCAAGCTACAGATTTTCAGTGCATACACTAATGAGAAGAACCATGTGCAATTTCTTGGCCCTACCATATGTATTTCCCAAAAGGATACAAAGTGGGTCACACATGAATGGAGACACAGATGAATTTCTACCATCAAATATTAACAAGCCTGAGCAATTTTTTTGAATCCAAAACTCATTTCGTTAGGCATTCCTGAACACATTTGAGGTTTGGAGTTAACACCCACAAGAGTCCAAACACACATGCAAGTTGTCTCATAACTACCCTCCACCACAAAACACTTCTGTGCTTCCACAGAGCTCTCTTCATTCCATCCTTCCATATCTGAGACCAGGACCTGACATCTCTTCCTTACCACTTTAGGTCTTCTCTATAAACTAAGTGGATCTGCTCTCCCTTCTCCAAAGGCCACCCAGTCAGGCCTCTGGTTTGGAGCTGGAGATACATTCCCATAGTGAAGCCTCACTCAGAGTCCACACCTTGGACACATCTCAATGCACAGGACACCTCTCTCACCTCATTCCTTACTCTCCATCATCAGGATTCTTCTGCTCTTTAAGCTACATATACTTCAAGGGTTCAAATCCAGTGTAAAGTGAAGTGTTTCACAGGCCCAGGCAGAGGTGGAAGGGCAGAGAAGCAGAACCTTGTCCAGACAGTTGTTGAGGTTGGTTGTTGGGTTGGTCGGGTTTTTTAACAGAGATGGTTCAAACTTCATGTAATCATTCAGGATGGATTTTCACAGCTACTCAGGAAGATTCATGTGTTTTAGCTCTCCCTAGGGCCCCACTCAATATTTTTTTGGACTTGCTTACAATTTGGACATGCCGTTGCTTTCAATGGATGCCCCTTCAAGCAAAGACACAACTGTCTTGAAATGTTTGTAAGAAAACAGAGGAATCAAACACGAGAAGGAGGTTCACTACTTAAGCTGTGTTAAGGAGATACAATTTCAGTGGAGACAAGAGAAAACCAGCAGTGCAGTTCCACGTGGTCAATAAGGTACTGACACTTATTTTCTATCTTCTTACAATTCTTAACTACAGCAAAAAAAGGATAAATCTTTTTATGGTTTTTGCTCCAATAAACATGTTACAATTGCATTCTGAAATTTTACAGTCCCAATAGGTCTACATATTCTAGAAGGAACAGCATAATTTTTTGTCTTTTTCAGGATAGTCACAATATTTCAGGGTCTAACATAGCCCAGCTTTTAACTGCAATCCTCAAATACTTCCTTTATATTTTAAATACACATATAACTAAGGAAAAAAGTAATAGAAAGTTAAAAATCCATTTTAAAAATCCTTCTCTCAGGCATGTAACCCAGAGTGGTAAAGAACAAGGCATTTATCTTCATTTGCAGGGAACAACATAAGACAACTTGGTCTGCTTTGCCACTTGTGAATTGTTTCAGTACCCTAAATGTATGAAAAACAACAGTGCTATTGTACTCATCAGAACTCTCTCCCCATATATATTTATTTATATTTTTTTAATCTTCTAAAAGGCACAAACAACCTGTCAGATATACTCAAGCATATGCAAAATTCTAACTAGACAGACAAAAATAATCTTTGTTCTTTTTCCCATGTGCTCTGTGGGAGTTTTGTCTTGTTTGTGTGATTGATCAGTTTGTATTTTACTTCAGCAAAATCATTTTTCAGACACGGTACATGCAGTTTGGAAACAGAAGAAAAATATTCCAGCCAGAGCTTTTACGGGACAAAGCAAAGTCAATACACAGAACTGCAATGTTTAACAAGATTGCAAACTGTCCCACCAAATAACATTAGAATCCTTCTGGGAAATAATGATTTGAGTTTTTCTTCCCCAGTACCCAGGCTGTTTCCCGAGGGGTTGGGAGGGTGGCGTGGGTGATGAACCTCAAAAAAGATTTTTAACATCCACTCTATTTTCTATGAAAAATTAAGCCTTTTGGGGATCAAATGGCAAATGAAACATCAGAATATTGGCAGAACAAGTTAAAGCAAGCAATGAATGCATCAGTCACCTTCAGAAAAGGTCGAGTTTCTTTTGATCATTCTTCAGTATGCTGTAATAATAGAAACATAGCTGTACTTCCCATGTATTCCTCTTCATGTTCTCCCTTCCCATCTGACCTTACAAAGATAGCCTCTATGAATTCCCATTTTGCCATCAGAGTATAGTAATGCTCTTTTTGTCAGCAAAGAAGGTGAGAGATAGTCACACTATCTTTCAACTGTACTACTTGGAAGATAGTTCCTTGCTTTTGCCCTTGGCAATCTTTAAACAAATTTGTTAATCATTAGGATTGCTTCCTATAACTTACCCCACAGCTGCCTTTCTTTTTGACACTAAGTTTTATAACTTGCATTCCTTGTACATCTCAAACATCCTTGTCAATGGGAGTCAATGGGAGGCAGGCACAGAAGGCAAAATCACAATCACTGTCCATAAATTACTTTTAATTCATAGCAATTCTTCAGAGTTCTTTACACAAATGTGTTGACAGGCTACACATTTCCTCAACAGAATATACTTCTGCAAAACACCCATCTAAAACAAATCGCTCGTATTTTCTTCCCTTTAGTTATGGCAGCATTTGCTAAATTGGGGGAAACTTTACAAAATTTCTCCAGTCAGAGGGTTAAAAGCCATGAAAGTGAAAGATATCACTACAACATTGCAGACACTTTTGTGCAGATTTTCAAAGCTAAAATTGTACTTCATCCTCAGCGTAGCGTTTTTCCCTCGTGTGAATGCATGTATTCTGCTAATCACAGTCATCACTGCATCCTACTTCACTGCTCAATGACGGGGGAAAGGATCTTTCATTCCCAAAATAGCTCTGATCTTGTAAGTGTGCTCATCAGCCAGTTTAGACAGTGCCATTTAATTGAAGTCAATCATAGAAAAATTATTAAAAAACAAGTTTGAAAAAGCAGTGTGTATGTAGCAACAATGCAGTAAACCCTCTCAGAGCCCTCTGCCTTCACAGTATTTGTTGCTTTTGCAATATGTAACTTGATCATTTTTCTAGACAGGAATTTTTAGAATCCTCTACAAATAACTCACTGTATCAATAGTAATCAACACAGCAGGAGTCACCATCTTTAACATTCCTATCTTTTTTTTCTGAGCCTTACTGCTGTTTACCTAGAAGTTTAAAGGAGAATCCTGTAATTTCTGGGGAAAAAAAAAAATAGGTTGCTGTTTCAGTGTGTTTGCCATATACTCATCCCTTACTCTGACACTCTGAGTGACCTTAGGCATTTCAATTGACCTCTGTAAGCCTCAGTCAGCTCAGCTAAAAGACAGAGTCCCTTTGAAAAGCAGATGTTGTATCAGTGCTGCGTTTTCTTGGATAAATGCATTTAAAATTAAAAGAAAGCTATGACTGTTCAATGACCTTTCAGTACACTTAATGTCAAGGGCCTTTCTTTCGGAGACTGAGTGTCTATCTGGAATTGCTAATGCAATTTAAAGGAAAAAGAGAAAAATCAAATTGTAACAGCTCAGAGAGATGCAGAGGTAGGGATTGCCTTTTCATTGATATGATATGCTTTGGCTCTAGCACATCTTTTTTCTGGGTCTAATTCAAGATAAATCATTTATAGTATTGTAATAGCTTATATTCATGCAGCTTTTCATTTTAAGTTCTCTATTTATGCTGGATCTTTCATGCCAAAACATCTCAAAATACATCCAAACTTAAACTTTTAATCAAAAAAACCCAAACTGACAGGAAGCTCAGAAACAACCCTGGGTATGTGCAAAAAAAAAAAAAAAAAAGAGAAAACGCAGTTTACATAATGAGGATACAATCTCCCACAATATCCCCAGGCCCTGCCATCTGAGCATGGATGTTTGCACTTGTCAGGTACTGATTCCACAGCCGCGCTGAGCAGCTGTGAACCACCGGCAGAGCGAGCAGGGCAGGGCTTGGTGGCTTGGATGACTGACAGCCCCAGGGCTGGGGACAGCTCTGGCAGGGGCTGGAGCAGCCCCTGGAGTGGGCAGGAGTAGGTGTTCATCAGCTCCTCTGCCAGTGACTCAGCACATACACACACACACACATTGCAGAATGGTTCAGTGAAACCTCCTATGGACTTTAACTCCTTTTAATCACTGCCTGCTCTTTTCACCATTGTGTCCCCCTGCTTTTCTTTTTAAGGCAAGGTATTACAGTAATCACCAATCTTTTTTTTTTTTTCAGGTCCAGCAAACCATGTGTTATTTTACTCATCTACTAAGGTTAAATCAGTTTCCAGTTACTTCTTAACTGGATCCACATGTGTCTTCATTTAAACGAAACTGCTTTTAGTGCAACTCTCCAGCAAGTATTGTTTTAAGACAGGCCAGATTCTGCTTACTATTATTTCCCTATTACACAAGTGCAACGACTTGCAAAGCACAAATACATCACTATTTCACACAGTAAAGCCACCCCAAGTTTCTCTCATCGCCAGTGCTCCCATAAGTATGAGGAAAAACGGAAGGAAAAGGTAAACACAATATTACAAATTCCCATATCCCAAACCCATAACTGCTTCTAAGCCTTTTCCAAACCTACGTGTGCTGCAGATCCTTGCTGTAAATGTGCTGCAATGTCAGCTTTAAGGAAGAGTGCTGTTAACTCCGTTTAATGATGCACTGCACCCCCAAACTCCAGGAAAAGGTGACAAAGAGGCTGTTTTGGTGTTTGACTTGATCCTCATCCCCATGCTACACAGTTTACCCGAAGCATCTGGTTGCAGCAGGCTGTTGTGGCAGAAACCTCGTGCAGAAAGTGAATTCTTTGCCTGTTTGCTAAGCTACTGTACAGGGAGGGAGGAAACCTGCCCAGACCATCAGTGCCTGCCACCTTCTCAGTGGCCACTGCCCACTTCCCTGAGGAGGACAGCACATGTTCCTTCTCCTCCAGCCCTCCCAGTTCACAGCCTGGTATTGCCATAAATGAACAACAAAAGCAGTTATTATTTATTAATAAAGAGGGATAACAAGTAGGAATTTTAATGTTACAATATTACCATTAAACAAACACAATTACTGTAGTTTTAATGCATACTCTCCCTTATCTTCTGTTGGCTTGAGTTCTATGTGTAAAAAAAGAAATTGTATGGCCTTCCTAATAAATAAGATTCAAGTACTGTTTATGCTGTGCAGCCTTGTAAACAGTAGTTGACTTTATCACTTGAAAACATTCTGAATAATTTTGAATCATTTTCTGAAGACTATTAACTGAATTCCCTTAGATATTTTGGGAGTCTCTTTCTACATTTAGATACCCGAGTTGATACCTGAAGACTGTTTAATTGTCCATGCCCTTAGACCAGCAAAACTTACAAAAATATCCTCAAGGGCCATATCAAAAGCCTTGTTAAAGCTGAGGTAAATAACCACTTTCCCATCATCCACAAATCCATTTATCCTATCATAGAAGGCAATCATGCTGATTAAGCATCAAAATGCCTTCCCCTTCACAGGCCCAGAGTTATCTTCCAAGAGAACCTTCTCCATAATTGTCCCAAGGCCCAAAGTGAGTTCATCTGCCCTGTGCTTCCCCAAGCAGACCTCTTGGCCAATGCGAAGATGTGGGCAACATTTGTCTTTCTCCAGTCAACAAGAAACTCTCCCTGTTTCCGTTTCCATTCCAAGGCAATAGACAGTGGCACAGGACATCAGCCAGCCCCCTGAGCAGCTTGGATGCTGCCCATCTGTTTCCATGGCCCTGAATGGATGGAGCTCCTGCAGTCTTGTCCCTCAATCTGTCACACCAGCAATGCAGTCACCAGTGTAAGAGCAGGCACTGCACTTAAGGTATTTGCTCTGCACAAGACATTTTTTTATGCTGTGTCTCCCAACCTTATTATTTCCTCACACCAGAAAGACCAATCGATTTCATAAGCAATGTCTTCCAGGATGGCTTTGAGATTAAATGGTAGGATAGCATTCCCAACACCTTAATCCTCACATGCTCATACACGTTCAGCTGCAACAATTTTGACATGGGGGTCAAAAGGTTGATTTGAGAATAACCAAAGCAGTTCATAAGGTTAATCTGATAACATCCAAACCTGTAATCTGCAATCAGCTGAAGGACCTCCTGCTGCACAGGTGGTACAAAGATACCCATGCTACCCATAGCAGCTGGGGAACAAAAATCAACAACGTTGTAGTAAATTCACAGTGTGTACACAAACCCTTTGAAACAATGTGCATAAACACCTCCTGTGAGAAACAAAAGCAGTCAAAAATGAAAATACAACAGTCTGCTGTGATCTACATTATTTAATGTCTCACATGAAATCATGCCTATGACTTGGCATTAATTTCATTTCCCGTGATCCCAGGTTTATAATCTGTGACTGCTGAATTTTCAGACAGGGCTATTGACCTGAGATACTGGGATCATCAGATGTTTTTGATTTGAGATCATATATGCCCTGTACTGTAGTTTTATCCCTCACAATTACAGTCTGTCAAAGCCATGCGACCTGTGCATTCCTGCACTGCCAAAAATACTTGTGACTGCCTCTGTCTTCTGTGGGGACTGCAGAGTCCATCTGGACAGCTGATGACCTAACAACACTTACAAGTCTACACTCTGCTTTCAGACAGACGCAAAAATCACTGAAAGGACCCTGCTGATTGAACACACAGGCAGAGCAGTAGTGAACTGTTGTTTCTTTATGTCTAGAAGAAATCACACCTTTCACAGATTTCAAAAGCTAATGGTCTCTACTTCTTCCCGACCTAGAATGCCACCACCCCTCTGTGGTAGCAGTGTCATGTTCCCCACTCCTCTTACCACCCTAAACAATGTGTTCTTTCAAGAGCTTCCACATTTCTTACAGACAGACCCCGTACTCGAGCTGTTCCCTGAAGAGCTCTACAATGTTCCTTCCCAGAACCCTACAATATTTGTTAATAATTTCTCCTATGGATTCCCTGTAACACATCGTTTGTGTGCTCTTGATTATGTTCTATCAGGCTGCTCACCCCATTTTCCGTGTCTAATTCTGATGTTGCCATGGTACCATAATAAGTACCAGAAGTAGAGACTCTACAACACTAGATCACCTTTTACTGCACCACCCTTTCACTGAAAAAGAAGCAGCCCACCTCAATACTGAGGTTTTTTTTCTTTTTTCTTGCTGAGCTGTTACCTAAAACCCCCAAGAACTTTCTGAAATATTTGCCCATTCATGGTTTCAACTTTTTTCTTATTTGAAGTCTTCCATTGCGTAAGACACTTCCCAATAAACGAAGTGATTTCAGACAGAAAAAAAAATATACAAAAGAAACCAGAAAACACAAAAAACCCCCCACCCCCAAAATTAAAAAAATTAATTTTTTTTTTAAATTTTTTAAAAATTTAAAAGGAAAAAAACAAACAAAAAGCAAAAAAAAATTAAAAAAACCAACCAAACAAAACAAACAAAAAAAAAACCACAAAGAGAAGCCACCAACCAAAATCACAATAAAACCCTCACAGTTTTGCATACCAGATATGTAAGGGGCCGTTATGGGAAATACAGACTCCTAATCACCACACTCCTGTTTCTTGCTAGACTCTCATCAACAGAACAAATCCGCTGTGTATTTCAAGCTTAGATGAGACCAGATTATTAAAAACATAAAGATTTTTTGCAAGATACTGGCAAATATCTTATGAGATCAACTGGTATTTCAAAATTTCCATCAAATAATGGAAATTATTTTACATGCTCCAAAGAGAATCAGACTTCTTTAAACAGCACCCATATGCATCATCCATAGAAGTTAGTGCAAACACATCCTACAGGAAGTAGCAACCCTACAAGTCCTGTAGGCTCCAGGAAGAAAGGTTGGATCTCATCAATGATCCAGGGGCCACTCCACATTCATTCTTATGCACTGAATATTTTTTCCACCCCTGTCTGGTGAAAAACAAGTATCACTGCTACTAAGAATGAGTGGTAATTGTTCCAGCAGTGCAGGCACCATCTCAGTCTTACACGGCTGTGGTGAAACCGCTTCCAAGTCACTTTTCCAGCAGCCAGGCAGCACCTACAGGTCTGCTAGTTTCATTACTAAAAGCAGCATGCTGGAAGCAAGAGAACAGATAAGCCTGGGAGGGTCTTTGAAATTATTCATAATCTTTCTACTGACAGTTTCAGCAGAACTTTTAACATTAAACAGCTTGCAAACAGAGATCAACAGCACATCAGCTCGTACTGACTACAAACCTTCCGCAGGTTTCAAGTAATACGCAGTGGGCATTAGCGTACCTCAAAGTGTTTTAAAAAAAGACTGCAGGAAGCTGGAAAATGCAGATATTTCCAGCATAATTCATGATCTAACTGTTGCTTATGATAATTTTGTTGTGCAATATATGCTACGTAATTCTCGAAGGGAATCATTTGTATTATTTTCTCATTATAAAACTCAATTTTTTATCCATTCGAAAATAGAGAATGGCTGGATTTGAACCCATTTCTTTAGCAATGGGACACTACATGATTGACAATGCAATTACCCGTGTAAAGTTTTTGATACGACAAGTAATACTTAAAATAGAACTTCAATATTTTTCATGTACAGAGCTGTGGGTTTCGTAACAACCTGTTTTTCTGCAACTCAGGAAATCTTCACAGGTTCAAGAAAAATTCCTTTAAACTTGATATTTGTGAAGAGAGACATGCATATAAGAGACATTCAAGTCCTCCATGGAAAGGTTGGCAAAATTAACGTTTCAATTACATGAGGAGTACAGTTACACTTTTATAGATCTTCGTGAACTGAAAGAACCTTTTTTATTTGAAAAACATTAAAAATCTGTCTCCTCTAACGATATTGAGAGATATTTTAGACCTCAATTTCCATATCTACTTTAAGCCAAGTTAGTATGTGGGCATGTTACATTAATGTCGACGTATTCCTTCCCATTTACTATCATTTTTCTCCTCTAAGTTTTCCAGGTACATTCTGACAGCTGGGAGCCACTGAGATTTACCAGATTTAACCTCTTGTATGGAGGTCCATTTATTAGTGCCAAAAAAAAGAATGTACCACAATTATTTAGTTAGGCCATTAAAAAAAAAAAAATCCTTATTTCACCTTTAGACTTAAATCTTCACTTTCCTTGAAGAAAAGTGAATTTCTGTTTACTTGTCTGTCTCTATTGTGACTACACAGAGCATGTTCCTTCTTTCTTTTTTTAAAAAAATACAGTATAGAATATTATAAGCACAGCAAAAAACAACAACATTTTTATTCCAGGAATTTTACACTCACTGAAATGCTGGCCAAAGCATCCACTGATTTCAGACATGTAGCTTTAGCTTTGCTGATATGAAATGGCAGCTTTCTTCACACACAACTCACATGACCATTTTCAGATTTTTCTTGAAGTCATTCCCTTTTGCCTTGACTAAAAAAGTGAGCTAATTATTGTGGCTAATCATCTCCTACACTTACAGAGAGAGTGCACAGCTTTGGCACTGAGCAGAGCACTCAAACAATGCACAGTGTAGGGTCTCAAGTAAATTAATAACCTTCCTGAAGTCCTCAGTAGCATCTTTCAAGGTGTAGTTGTTTTGCTGCACAGAGGTGCAGAGCAGGATAAAAACCTATATTCACATCAGTGTAAAAAGCTGAATGGCTGGAGAGAAAATACATGTGGACAAAGATTAAAACTGTGGGAGTTTATCTCATTGTCCTTGTAGGATTCCTCCTTACATCCCACTCTGTGCTGTTTCATTAAACATAACAAGACCTCTACCTTTTCCATTGCAAGACTATTCAGGATGTCTTATTGCCAAGAATTTTTACTTTGAGTATTTGCAATAAGAAAGAAATGCAGCATGGGAATTCTGGGATTGTCTCTTAAGTTGGATCATTAATATATTGTTTCCAAGTCCCAGGCATGACTGAGGAATTCCTTACTATCTCTGACACTAGGTAATTGCCTCCATAAACTTCAGAGATAGGTACTGCAAGTTGCTCTTTGCATTTTCCACTTAGATTTAGGACATAGCAGTTCTTTGTTTTCAGGACTCAGAAAAATCTACCTCTTGATTTCAGAGAGAATATGGCCATCCTTCATGAGAGACTGCCATGGATCCCATATGATAGACATGCAGTTTCACAGAGGCAGCCGTTCTGGTTTGCATCATGCTTCTGTTAGGACTGGTGATTTGTTAGGATATTTCCTTCTTTCTCTTAGAGCTTCTCCTACTATTACAAACCTCTTCTTTTTACCTTCTGTTCTTTTTCTCCTCTTATTTATTACTGGTTTTCACCACAATTGCTGACAAGTTTTCCATCTCTTTATGGAGGACAGTAAGACTCCTCACTCTTCTAATCTGCTCCGGTAAAAGAGATCAAAATGCAAACCCTGCAGAGGAACTGTCTTCTTCCAGACTGAACTTCACCACTCATGACCAAGCCTGTCTCTCTTTGTTATCCTGGGCCAAGACACATGGCAGCTTCTAAGACAAATATCAGTGCTGTTCAGCCTGTAAGACTAAACCTGGAAATCCCCTATGTTTTCTGAGGACACCTGGAAGGCAGCACAACACTATCTTCAGTAGCTGAAGAGAAGCTGCAGGTGTACTCACAACGTATCTAGGCAGAAATGCAGGTGTAGAAGAGAATAGAGAGTTCCAGCTGTCCACTGAAGAAAGTGAATTGAGGGGGATTTTTATATGCTATCGCAATTTTCCACAAGCAGCACATGATCCAGAACCATTTTCTAAAATAAAAGAGCTTTCCCATCCTTGGAGTGTTTGACTTCAGTTACAATCCCATCTCTAGCTGCCTTTAGATTGACCTTAGCCAGCTGCTCTTCACATGTGGGCCCTGATCCCATCCAGGCAGAGGATGTTTGGGACACAGTCCTTCGGAATAGAAGCAATTGGGATTTATGGTTTATGACTACATGTGCACTTCTGGCATTTGGGAGAAGTCTACATCCATCAAGGCACTTAAAAATGTGCACAACTTTGACTTCAATCAAACTTTCAAAATTAAGCAAATGCTTCACCTGAGACCACAAAATCCTACAATAATGAAGTAAAGGATCTTACACTGATTTAAATCTAAAAGTGACTCCAGCTAAATCCAGATGTTTCTGCAGATTTACACTGATGTGAAAACAAGGACTGACCTATTGTAGTCACAAACCCCACAGCCACCATGCTCAGTTCTTTATCTTGTAACTTCATTCTTTACTTTCTCAACAGAAATATCTATATAATTATTCTGTGCATGAGTAATATTGGCTCAGAAAATCAACTAACATGGGATTCACCAGACCCAAGAATTATGCAAAGACTGTTTTAAGCAGCTTACTATTTAAAAGAAACAATTTTTTTTAAAGTGCATCTACCAAAAAAGCAATAAAGTTCTTTGCAAACAAGCAAATTAGCGATATTTTTTCAGTGCAACTGAAAAGCTGTGGACATTGGAAATTAAAAACAGTCATTCCATGAGGAAAGAAAAGCTGCATAATAATAAAAATACGGTTTTAAAGAAAATGTGTGATTGTCCTTTTGTGAGTATGCATAAATGAGAATTAAATGAGAGAAAGAAGGAAAATAAGAGTAAACACAAAAACTTTTGAAACAACCCAAAGATATTGGACCCAGTACAAAAATGGCCACAGTCCCCCTTGTAGTCAGCTGTAGTTTTACTGCAATTAGTGAAGCCACATCAGTTTGCTTGGACTAAGTATAACATCACCTAAAGATATTCAAACTCTAAACAATAGTTCCTTACAATTGTTTCTTTCTCATTGTTCTTACCCTTCCCATACATTTATGCTGTCTTTGAATGCAGATGGGTGGTTATGGAAAACATTTGCTGTCGTATCAAGGGTTTTCAGTCTCCAGTATCCCTGTTAGAATAGGTCTTTAATAAGCATTATAAATAATTGCTGACTGCATTTTTGTTCTGGGATGCAGAGAAAAGTTGATTTGAAACTAATTCCAGTTCAGGAATTTTACTTTTTCTTCCTCTCAGAGAGAAAGATGGAGGAATGGTCCTCACTCAGAAGTGACTGGCAACCTCTTTATAAATTATTTTCCAGGTCATTTCACTGAGTGTTTTGCAGGTATTCCATTTCATTCCTTGGCAACTGACCCAAAACTTTGAGCTGGATTACTTGAGAGATAGGCATTGTCTTTAATATCCTTGGGTAAAATAATAAAGTTATTTTTCTAGCCTGTAATTTTTACCAGTATACCAGTGAAGACTCCCCCTCCCAGCTCTCACCTTTTTTTCTTTACAGTGGAATTTTGGCCTTATTACTTATTAGGATCAGAAAAAAACATCCATATCATTATAAATTAGAAAATGTTTAATAAGAACGAGCTTGAACAAATTTTTATTATAATGAAAGGATTAAGGTGCATGATAGCATTAATATTTAGGAAAAATTAAACAAAATTGCTTTTTATCTGCTTCAAACTATGTTAAATATTTAATATGCCACATTATAAGGGCACCATTTCCACAAAGAGTATGACAACCTTTGTGTTATGAACCTTTATTTCAGTGGCTCAAACTTAGTTGGAAAAACTTCTAAAATCTAAATTTAAAACCACGTGCAGGTTTTTTTTAGGCAGTTAGACCTGACACAAACTTCCAAACCTGCGCAGGGCTCCAACAAACAGAGGGTCTAAAGAGGCTGCCTCTTGCTGGCTCTCCTGACCCAGCACATGGTTTATTTAGAAGGGAGCACTGAGTTTAATTGTTCTGGAACTTATGGGAAGCCTTTCTGTTGCTTGGTTTGGAGTGTCTGGGTGTATTTTAGGCTGCTTTAAAACATTTAAAAAAAAAAAAAAAAAGTCATGCAAGTATTCTGAGGTGAAGAAGGGTGATTTTCAGTAATCTAACAAGAGATAACTTTTATGTAAATATTGTGAGAGGAAAATTCTAGCTCCCAGATCATAATAAATGAGGATAAATATTCCTTTGTAACTAATAATGTGTCCTTAATTTGCTAGGACCAGTAGTACGCTTCCGAAAAAAGAGCAAATCACTTTCTGAAGTCTGAAGTCCTGGAAATTTTCAAGCTTTCCCTAGGTGTTTAAACAAATAAATCTCTGGAAAAAAAACCAAAATAAGTAAGCCCCAAAACCAAATTTGGATGTACGGCATGAAATTTTAAGGTAATAATGTAAGAGTATAATGTAGTAGATTTGGTACTAGATTTTTACTGCTTGCAGGCCACTGAACTGAGAAACAAATAAAATGAAAAAATTCTGAGGTTGCTCCTAAGCTGATCCTTACAATGAACTTGAAAAAAAAAAATCTATTATCTTTTGCCTTTATCTCTCCTTCTGTAAAATGTGATAATAAACAATAGTTAAATCTTCTATCTTGGGATGGGACTCTGAGCAGAAAAGAGCAAAACATTACAACCACTTTGGTTTTACTGGCAGAATTTCGAAAACCAGCCTTTCTCACTCTTCCCAAAAACGTAATCAGAATCACCTCTGAACTCTTCAAAACCTATCAAGTCACTATGAGTTACTTTTAAAGGCCTCCTTCCACCTCAGCTGACTTTCATTCTATCCATCCAAGGCAATTGTTTTCATCTGTATCCACATCCAAGGCAGCTCTTAGCTATTGGACTGGGGAGCAGGCTCAGCTCCCCATGTGCAATCCATGTCTGGTGCCATCATTTAAAGAACCACGGTTTTTTCCATTCTCTATTTCTTATAGATGTCATCTTTACTGAATAAAATGTTTCCTCCTTTGCAAAAAAAAAAAAAGCTTCACAATTATTTTATTATTATTATGGTGTAACGGAATAAATACCGGCTTCTGAACACTACTGAATTTTCATGGCTATAACGTACTTGCTTTCAAGGCACAGCTTTCTGAAGTTCACATCTCACATTCAAGGAAATCCAGTATGAAACAGGAGGAGGAGAGGAGAAGTCAAACAATGTCAGAGACATTGCAGTTCATTATCAGCTTCCAGATTTTCTGACTCTGGCATGTATAGTCACATTTAGATATCACAGGAAAAATCAAGAGAAATTTTACTATGTTGCAGTCTTATAGGTAGAAAAAAAAGAGTTATTGACCATCATTTCAAAACTACAACCGTTTCATTGGAAACTAAGGTGGAAGAGATCCAGCAGAATCTTGCAGAAAGTGAAGGTAATAAATGAGTACTGTTCAGAAACTCTCCAGATCCAAGCCTCATTTACCACTAGAGCAGTAACAAGATATATTTTTATGTATCTATATTTTAATAAAATTGAAATAAATTATATTTTTTTTTAAGCTTGACTTCAATATCTGTATTGTGTCACTTAGGATCAGAGTGGTTTATGATCTTTTAAATTGTATATAATCCCCTCCCAAAGCAAAAGTGCTAGGATACCAACATGAGAAATGAGTACAGAAGCACATTTTGAAACTGGAACTCAAAATATCAAGTATCTGTACTTAAAGGTGTATCTTAAGAAATATATTCCAATAAATAGCTTTTATTGAGGCATAAGTGACCATTAAGCTCTCTTTCATGTGGCTCATGCTGTCAGGGAGATCACATTAGTGATACTTGGAAATGTTGTGCATCTGCTATAAAGTATCTCAGCTTCACTTACCAGAAGGTTTTCTAAACATTAATTCACATTTTTGGTGGCTTCAGGAGAAATAGCTTTTATTAATTACATGTTAAATTAAAGCTACAAACAGCCTTTATTTATGTTAGCACAAGATTCTGTCAGTGGATATCTTTATTTCATTGCACTGTACTTTCCAAGAACTAAAACCCTAAAAAGAAACTCTAATAACAAGTTTGGTTTGAACCTAAAATTGCGTGCCAACCTTTGAAACAAAGAACAAAAGGAAACCTTCAGTTTCAACTGTAAATATTAAGTTATTGAAATGCCAGTTTGTGCTGAAAACCTGTATTTGGAGGGCAGAAACTTTTCAGGCATGAAATCCCTCCTTCAAGAAAGGCAAACCAAAACTAAAACCAAAACTAAAAAAGCAAACCTTTGGAAATGCACCATGCCATTTTCACTGCCATCACTCTCCTTCCCACATCTACATGCTGCTTTGAGTGTCTTGACAATTTGCTGGAGAGCAGCTTTCCTTACCTGCAGAATTTCAGGGGAAACCACACAGTGGCAGTACTGTGAATGCAAACACCGGGTTCTGTTGTGCAGCAGCTGCTAAGAACTGAAGTACAGTTTTCCATGCTTGGTTATGGTTAAGTTGGCTGTTACTTTTCCAGATAGAAGAACATGCAGTCGAGATGTACTTTATTTCTTTCTTTAATTTTAGTACCCAGAGGCCCCAGGCACAGTCACACATTTCACTGCAGGCTACTATTTGCTTGCCATTTGTATCCACTCCTTCACTTCCTCTACTCAGATATGTTTGTAAAGCCCAGTTTCTTAGTGCAAACTTGGAATTCTTTGCCAAAAGAAAAAGAAAGGCCAACAGACTGAAGGAGCATCTCCCGTATGAAAATACCAACACACCCACCCCAGACACTTATGACTCATTTAGGTTATTGGTTTCTGTACTTTCACAGCACACAGAAACAAGTTGATGAGTATTAGAAATGACAAATCCGGAATGCTCTGTTCACTTTCCTGTACTCTGAGACTCTTGTCAAAGACTACAGCCACACAGATCACAGATGTTAACTTCTGATTTACAAGTATCTCACATCAGCTGGGAAATTTCCACTCTAGTGGAAATTTCCTCCAAGTGAACATTCTCTGATGCAAACAATTTTCTGGTTTTAAAAACCTCAGATTTCAGACAGAAATGTAACAGTTAACATGAATATGTGTTCTTGAAGAGCGTGACATACAGCACAGGGTTTGTTGTTTGGTTTTGGTTTTTTTTAACTTATACAGAAAACTATATTTATATCCATCATTCCCACCTAAATCAATTCCCCTTCATTTCAGCAGGTACACACACAGTATTTCCCTTTTTTTTCCCCTTCCTTTCAAAGCAAGAATCAGCCGTTTCCCTGCAGGGGTTAACACTCAGTGAATCTGAATGTGTTTCCTTCGCTACTTATCTTGACTTACTTTGCTTTTAGCTACAGAAGCTGCTCCTGAAGGTAAAGCCCTTCTGACTGCACATGCAGCAGCACTTTTCCCCTGGCTGAGTCATTCCTCAAGTTCACAGAGTTGAAACAAGCCAAGCACTTCCTAGGCAGGATTTGCACCACAATCCTTTCCACCAGTACCTCCAGGACAGAGACAGTCCCTCAGGAGAGCCCAGGGAATTATGTTTAATGAGAAAACTACACAGAAAAATACACATGCTACATGATTCCCCTTCATTGACTGAATGACATTTAAAAAAAAAAACACAAGAACATTAAAGTATCCAGTACAGTAGCAGATGGGGAAAAACTATTTTTCTTGTCAAAGCTAAATTATTATATCACTTCTGGTTGTGAAGCCATGAGGTACTGGTGGGTTTTTTAACTCCACTAGGAAAAATATTAGGAGAGGATTTTATCAAATATTAAAAGGCGCAATAAGTTATTTTAACTTGGATATTCCTCAGTTTCTTTCTATGGTAAATCTCCCCTTTTAAGTTGAATTTCTTTATCTTGAGCCGAAATGAACCTTCCTATAAATTTTCTAAATGGCATCACATATTTCCAATAAACAATTCCGAAAGAATTTTTACAGCAGCATCTCAGAAAGGCCAAAAACCAGCAATGCCTTCAAACAAAAAGCAAACAGAAACACCATTTTCTTCCTCAATCTCAATAGCAATTCCCTATTAGGGAAGGTATTAATTTTACCATTTGATATCACTTTACTACAAGTCCAGCAACCCAGTGCAAGTCCCTTATAAATTAACAACCCATCCCTAATAAGAATCTAATCCTTGAGCTGCTGAGAGGACACTTTCTATTCATTACTGTGTTTCTCGTGACACAGCTCCTTTGGCCACACATCTTGTGGCGGATGGCACCCGAGCGAGCACCCACACCCTGCTCACACACCTCTGCAGGGACAGGGCATGCCAGCAAGTCCCACATCCTCTTACCACCATCACTCTCTCTTTTCTCTCCAGGCTTGGAAGCATTGATGGGGCTTGGTGGTGTCCGTGCAAGAGCACAAAACGGGGGAAAAAAACAGAGAATAAGCCTAGAAAAGGGCACAAGGCAGGCCCTGAGGGGAGGTGCCCCCAGGGCAGGGCACGGCCCCACCACGGGCAGGGCCCACTCTGCCCCGGCACACGGGGAGCACTTTCTTTCAAACAAAGCACTCCAGCTAAAATAAACATTTTATGGCTTCTTTGTCAATATTTTTACCAATTCCCACACACCCATCACCGTTAAAAGGTAAAAGCAGGTAAGGGCTCACACGCTGCTGCGGTGTAGGAGCTGTGGCATCCCTCCCTGGCCGGGACGCGCGGCGCTGCCCTGGGCCGGCTGTGGGGCACAGGGGCTGCCCCGAGGGGCTGCTTTGAACCACCCAGAGCAGGCACAGCCCTGAGGGAGGCCCGGCCCTCCTGCACCCACCTGCAGGACCGTGCTGTGGGCATGTCCAGCCTGGGAACGCTAGCACAGGTGCTGGGGGGACGCCCCGGACCAGCTGCCCAATACCCCGGAGCCGATAAAAAACCAGCCCCGCGTCCCACCCAGCCCTGCTCGGCAGAAGGCAGGGAAACCTGAGTGTCTGAGGGTGGTGATGAAGGCACTGTGTCGTTCAAACCTCTACTAATGATCCGTGGTTTCCAAAGGGACGCTGTTCCAGCCAAGCACCAGCGCTGCCCAGACCATTCGCCCAGCGCAGCCCATCCTCTCCCCAGCAGCACTCTGATTTTCCAGAGGCAGGGAACTGTCAGCAAAGCTGCCAGCTTTCCACTGAGAGCCTGGAGCCTCACCTTTCCATTACCCAAAGCATCTGACAGCCAGTTATCCTCGTGCTGCCTGAGCAATACTAGACAGAATGATTGGAATTAGTATTTGCTGCCAAAAAATATTGGATACTTTCTAATCACACTAGGAGAGCTCTTGCTAGGTTTTCAATCTCAGAGATGCTTAATGTAGGGAGGCAGGAAGATGAAGTTTCACTTTCAAGCTGGAATTCAATAATCCTACTTGAAGCAGTTTTAAAAACAAACTTTAACCACTGCCTCAGCATTTAGAGATGCAGGAAAGATCTTATCCCTATTGTATTATCATTAAATTTTAATTCTCTCAAACCTGTGCCATATCATAGAGAAGTTAATTCATAACTTGTCCCTAGTAATCACAGCATAAAAATTAGGTTTTTATCTTTTGGGTTTGTATACAGCTGTTGAATCCCATGAGTCCGAGTTCAAGATACAGCACCTATTATTTTAATGTTCTGTTCCTGCATTATCACTTACCATACTTATTTACTGCTTATTTTCTCTACAGTTCTCAATTTCCACAGTACAGCAAAATGTTTTTGTCTTCTATTTTATGTTCGATTAAAAGAGAAATTGAACTCATTGCTTTGACTTTTACCATGGCACTTCAAATATAAGGCAAGCGCCTGATAACGGTCTCAATTTTATCAGAAGTTCGCACCTTTTCCTCTACACTAAATATTGCTTCTTCACAGAAAATGAATAAAAAACCTTGTTGTTAATGACTCAAACAAACATTTAAAAATACTAGGCTGGGTGTTTCAGCCCTAATTTTGCTTAGAATTGTATTTCTGATGTATTGCACTTCCAATGCTTTTATATCATATGTAAATTTAAACAGTACTATGTATTTTTAAAATCCTGTGTTGAAAGATCTTTAAAGTTGCAAGGCTAAGTGAAGGAAAGCCAAAATTTAACCTGACTGTGCTGCGTCCTGGTGCATTCTCAATTATATTATGTCATAGGTTATTACATCTTGTTAAATTCAACTTGTCTAGCACTCTTCAGGCCATTAAAAGATTCTTAAAGAGATGTTACATTTTCTGATTACAGTTTTTGGCTCTTATTTGTGTAGTCTTGTGTTAACAGTCTGATTTTCAAGTACATTTCTTGGTGACACTCAGCTTTGTCTGTGTAGAGCTCTTACTACTAAGTACTTACAGCTGATAAATGCCATTCCTAACAGAGGTGATTTTCATTCTGCTTCGCTCCATTAGTCCAAAGTATAAAATTGCAATGAAAAGCTGCAATGTCCTCTTGGTAGTTTGACTCTACTTTGAGCTCAGTGCTGCCCATATTTATCTAACTTACAGACTCATTTTGGGGGGAAAAAAGCTTCAATTTTATGTACTTTTTTTAAACCTGCCAAGGTTAGGGACCCAGTTCTGTGAACACTTTTCATGCAATCAGTTCCACCAAATGCCCATCACCTGAGGAAAGAGAATGACCTGTTTCAGGATGGGATATAATGTGCAGCTCTGGTCATATTTTGCAGCTATTAAACTCAATACCATGGACTGTAGTGGGAAAAACCTACAATTCAGTTGTTTTAAACTGCCACAAAATCTCCCAACTGCAAACTTCTTTGTGGTTTGCACCAGTGATGGAGGAGCTATTTTCACGCAACTTTACGCTTTTAAGATTTTTGAATTTCTCATCAGAACCCCAGTAATTAAGTATTTATAAATGACAAAAATGCACCTAACAGGAACAAACCCATTTGTTTCTTATGTGCTTCAAACCTTTCAAGAATAAAGCAGTACCAAGGGTAACCTTTCATGAATACAACCTTAGGGATCACAGAGTGCCCTCAATCAATGCAGGGAACTCATGTTGACAGAGTATATGGGAAACAGATTGAGGTATTAAAGCACATAGCCTCTGGTGTTTTAGATGTAAATACTATAACCATCAAATATTTAGACTCTTATGTAAGCAGTATGTCATTTTTTAAACAGTTACTGCTTGGAATAAATCTTTAAGGATGGAATTTTCAGAGGTGCTCAGTATTGGCCTAACTTTGCTCTTACTGAAATCAATCATAAAATTTTCACAACTTTAGAAAAGGACTTTGTCTGTTTATATGTTTCCACAGCACTAAGCACAATAAGTCTTGATCCTGGCTGGGGCCTTTTGACACTGCTGTAATCTAAATAAATTGATTTATAGGAGATCAGTTAGATAAATTATGAGGAAACACACACATACATATAAAACAGCTAGGGTTTTTCATGATGACATAGCAGCCTTTGGAACTTCATCATTTTCTCTTTGAATCCTCGAACTCATTTGCCTTCTTTTATATTAATTTCCTTGTTATTAGTTTTCTTCAACATAATTTCATGCATCTTAAATTTCCAGTGAAGTATCCCTCCAATAAAATATAACTAACTTTCTTGACACAAACAAATCCCATTTAATCTACACAATAAACACATTAATTTTGGGATCTGACTCATACTTTGTTTCAGCAGAATATAATCTCCCCTCTATTTCCACAAAAGCTGTTATTAATAACAGTGGCATGGAATCTCCTTTATATTTCCAGGAATAACCACCTATGCTGATCTGGGAAAGAAGAAGAGAGTGTGTTTCTTTCATGGGTTTGTAGAGCGGTTAGAACTGTTCCTTTTGTTATTTCACAAGATGCACGCAAACATTAATTTACCCAGGGATTGACTTCAGAGGCAGCTATTTCACTTTAATATATATGCCAACCTGAAACCTGTCTAAAATATCCTATTTTCTTCCAAAGGGCTACACTAAGACCGAGACAAAACTACTTCTTTTCACTCACCGTGGGATTTAAAAAGGTCGATACTGAAATACCTTTCTCCCTATTTTCTCCAAATAAAATGCTACAAGTTTTTGAAAGGAGGGCTGTTGTTCCAAGACAATTCTCAAGGCATCTTCCTGGGAGCTGCTATCCCCATTCCCTTGTCCCTGCTTGAGCCACTTATTCCCAATTCCCTTACTGCTGCTGTGGATGGACTTATACGGCTGATTTTGGATCCCTGTGATGACCCAGACTGAGACTAAGTCCTCTTTCTCTTCCTTGAAAGTTTGGTTTTACCCTGAGCCCACTCCCAGCCTGCTGCTCCTGTGCAGAGCTGTACCAGAATGAGGGAGGGAGCAGCTCTGAGGAGCTGGAGCTGCACCTGGCAAGGACCCCATCAACACCCACCTGTGCCACGGGACATATTCCTGAACTTCCAAAAGCATTCTCACCACATCCCTCAGGAAAGCAGGAGCAGGCACACATGACATTATAAAGCTGGCAAAGGAACAAACCTCCGAGAGTAGCCAAAGTTGTAAAATAGGCCAAGGAAGGAATCAGGTAAAGATAACAGCTTGTTCATCTTCTTTACCTAAATTCAGGTGATGTTATCACTAGCCCCAGCCTGCTATATATTTTATAGTAAGCAATTTTAGTCCTTCAGATTAGCAAGCTATATATATATTTAGTGCTTTATTCTCAAACTGTTTCACCACAAATGACAGCTCATTTCACAAACAGCTTATCTTATGGCTAAAGATATATAAATACATACTAAAAATGCTGCTGAAAGTCTCAGAATGTATAATGCAGCCTGGTAGACATGGTAGTGATTGTAACACTGCATTGTAGACACAAATGTTAAAGAAACTTGGCAAGAAGCAACACATTTTAGCTACTCAAAATTCAGATTTTCTCAGACTTGTCCCCTTCTGATGAATGGAACATATGGGAGTATTGTTCATAAAACTTACATTGCTTTTCTTGATGTCTACCAAAATTCCTCATCATGACAATATTTACCAAGATACATACAGTTTCAAATTTGAATTAATTACCCAGAAGTTTTTCTGTACTTCCAGGTTTACTGGAAAAGAAAAACGCTTCAGAAGCAATGTGTTGTGAGCATTTAGCAGTAGATGTTATAGCAACAGAGGTAGCAGAGTGCTTGCTAGAGAAGGGAGCTACCCGGTTAAAAGCCATCAATGCCGAGTGAGAGAAAAGACAGGGAAGAAAGCAGCTGCTTTGCCAAGAAGCAGTTTGAAATCTGACATTATAAACAAAACACATGTAGATCTAGACATAAATCCTCCGTATGCTGAAGGCTCAGTAATATTTTCGCAGCATTATTACTTACAAACAGTTCCTGAAATACAGCATCACAACTGCAGAACAGCCTTTAACCTTGTGTTCATCCACTCAAGAGCCATGTTATTTATTATCCTTTATCCCTTAATTATGGGGACTTCACCTACTGCTCTCTGCTCATTTGAAATGCAGAATAAAATACAATGGATGTCTAAAGACTTAACAGGTGTCAACCAGATATTTGCCAGCTACCGCTACTATTCTACTGGGAGGAGTTGCTGTTCTATAAATACTAATTAGAGTTTTGCACATGATCTTGCTGAAATACCTAAGGTGATGAGTGGCCAGTTGTTACTTTTAAAAGATTAGCACAATTTGAAAAACTAATGTCCCCAATGAGGCAATGCTCACACTGAATAATCAAGAGTTATAGCTGTTCTCTGCCCAAAGGGAATATTTGCTCACTTCATCATTTGGAAAATCTGCTGCCTCTCGAACAACTCACTCTTCTATTTAACTTTGAGAAACTTGTAAAACTTTGTGCAATCAATATACCAGTACAGTATAGGTACTTGAATGGTCTTCCACTGCTATGTCCACATGGCAGGCTTTACTACCTTTACTTCCAAAGACAGAGCTCTTAGTGTGAAATCGTGATTAAGAAACTGGAACAAAATAATGTTGCACTTAAATCAAGCAGCAAAGAAAAATAGGATTACAGTAGAAAGTCCATAAACACAGCAAAAATTCAATTTCCTCAAATCCATCTCACTCCAAATTCTTCACCTCTACTAAACAGAAAAAACAGACTCAGGCAAATCAGAACAGGTCTCTATGATTTGGAGGCTTTATATCAAAAATTTATGTATAATAAATTTTGATGTTAAAGTTCCCACCAATTCTCTAAACTCTTGGTGTAGTATGTCAGAAAAATGGTTAATTTTAAGCAAAATGTTAAAGTGACACATCCCATTTCCTTGGTTTGTAATAAAATCTTGAGTTTTATCTTGTCCAGTCTGCTATGGAAAGCAACTGATGTCACAAGGTGTGACACTTTGCTGTATTTCTATATGTGAGCTGTGCTTCAGTGCAGAGAAATTTGATACAACTGATACAACCCCATACTACTTAGTGTCCATGACCACGTGTGGGGAAAACATATATCATTTTAATCAGATGGTTTTTTCAGACTTTATTTTTTTTTTTTTAAATAAATCTTTTTCTTTACAGTGAAACCTATTTTTTTCCTTATACCTCAACATACTGCTTCCTCTTTCCAGTAGCTCATTACTGGAAATGTTTGGCCTTACTTCAAAAGAGGAGAATATGTCAACACCAGAACATCTGTGTCCACACAGAGTGCTTTGATGACAGTGATATACTCCATTTACATCAGTAACACTGAGCTGAACCTTGATGCTGTCTGCATTTAAAGATCTTACCCCACAGGGCAAGAGAATACAGGTCAAAAACGTTGATCTCTGTTTGACACACTCTCTACTTCAAGAGCACTTGGCAGCAATTTGTTCCAGAGTCAAGAATCAAACTCACAAAGTGTTGCAAAGCTCGGAGCCATGTTTGCATAACCACATTCAAAACAAATATTAAAATTCACAGTCTCTGGAGGCCAATCTACTTTTGATATGCAGGGGTTTGTGAGCAATACGGTCAAATTCTAGCCTGAATACAGTGGGAGGTTTCTCTTTTAAATCAAAAAGCCGTAACTCAGGCTTCAACATCTGTTATTAAGAGGAATAATGTACCTATAGCTCTCAAATGTAAAAAAGGAAAACAGACACTTTATCACTCTAAAACTCAAAATTGTTCATCTTAAAAAGAGAGTGGAATAGTTACGTGTGACACAGAGCTACATCTATCAGTGTGGCCAGAGGAAGTTGGGTGAATTTCAGTATGGAACAAATGCCTTCACAGGTAGGCACAATAATGATGAATTCCTCAAATATTTCTTACAGAGGAGTTCAGAGATGAAGCCTGAGCTACAGAGTATTTGTGGCCCACGGCTTCTGGTAATCTTTTTAACTTGATTTGAATACCTTTAGTGTTTCTTCGGCTTTTTGTAATTAATACATCATTTTCTAATTTAATTACATTGTGTCTACCAAAGTGCTATGCTGACATAAATCCTAATATGAGCTGGAGAGTTTCAATAGTTTCCCTCCACACCTTCCTCCCGTCATGTAAAGCTCAGCACTTTTGCAGCATTGAATGATCCAGTATTGCTTACAAGACTAATATATACAAAACATCAAGCAGGATCAAATCGATGCAGCTGGATATTACCCTGCTCATGTTCAAGGACCACAACCACCTGTGTGCTGCAATAGCAGCTGCAAGTACCGGTAAATCCTATTTCAGCACACAGAGAAAGAGAAAATTTTGTTTACAGGTTGCACTAGAATGCCATGGAAACAGATACAGAGGTAACTGCAAAAGGCATAATCCAAATGGAAGATAGCCCTAATAGAGCTCATATACCCAAAAATAATATATATGTTTTCCCACTTGGAAAACACATGCATAAATCCTATTAACATCAAGACAGAAAATTATACTGAGCAGACTCCAATATCACTAAGGTCCCTGATAACAGTATGAATTAATGTGCACCTTCAAAGCAGAGCAAGATATTTTCATATGCAGACTATTAGAAAAAAATAAAAATATCTTAATAGAATAATCATCTTTTTAAAGAAAAAAAAATTACATCTTGAATTTTTGAAACAGGATTAAAGTATGGTAGTAGCCCTGTAAAAGGAAGCTGCTCAGCACCTGCTGCCTACACTGTGCCTGGCTCCAGGCAATGTTATTCATGCCTCGCTTTCAGGGGAGCAAAATACATCCTCTAAAAATATAAAACACAAAAATAAATAGATCTCCAGGGAAATGGAAGAGAAATCTGTTTTAAAAATAGTGAAGGAGCCTATATGTTCTAAAAAAATAAGTCCATTTTGCATTGTTTTGTAAGATTTACACTTTAATTTGAAATCAAAGTAAGGCATAAAATTTGTATGAAAGCAATATCTGATTTATAGATAAGCTTAAAACACAATACACTTAGCTGAAAATACCAGACTCCAGTGAGAGAAGGAAAAGGTTTTGAAAGATGATTAAAATATGCTTGATAAATGTGGCCCTGAAACGGCCCAAAAGATTTTTCCGAAGTTAAATAGTAAACACAATTAACATTACTTTTGCTAGAAAAACACTAAATGCAATGGATTTTTTTAATTAATTTTCAATGTTATTACATGTTCCTATTTGTCGCGGCTGCTGGCCGCCCNATCCACCAACTCTACTCTGAGACAGCTTTTTTTTGTCCATATGACCTTAGCATCTAGACAAAAAGCCAAATATCCATTCTGTTGGTCCTATGAAGGGAAACCACACAATAACAACAATCTTATGGCCACCTTTTCCATCCTGTGAGTGGGCAATTTGTGACAGTTTTAGCATTTAAGAAAGACATATTTATAAAGCTCTGATAATGTCCAGCTTGATCAAATGTATTATTAATTAACCAATAAAAAGTAGCAGCTGTGAAGGCTGACAAGAATAACTTACTGTACGCTTCTGGCCTAACCTCACTATCCATATTCAAACAAGTCTCCTGGCAAAGGCAAATCATATAATTCTTGGGAGTCATGCATGCATTCAGACTCACTAGATTTACATATTATTATTCACAGTAGATGTTTCATTACATTTGCTTTGAGAAAATGTACAATCTATATGGGTATTCACATGTTTAATATGCACATGACTTCCCGTTTTGTACATTTCATGTAGCTGATGATGAGGTTGTTTGGCCTCCCTCTGTCTCAGACCAGGCACTGCTCATTCACGTGAGGTCAACTCATGTGGCAGAGCTCACATTCCTCCATCAAAGTCCAGCCACCCCAAAACAGGGAGAACAATTCCAAGCAGCTTTTCAAAACCAGACCAACCCCAGTCCATCTCCCATAATATCTGCAGGGTTTTTTGGGGAGATTAATGTAGCCCAAATCTGGGACAAGAACTGTCCTAAGAGATGGAAGTTGCTGAAAAACACTTTTCCCCATGCCCCAACTGCTCAGATTGCTGGAATGGACATCACTTCAGTCATGCCATGTGGAACAAGGGGCCTCCAGAATTCACACTGTCCATCTGCTCCAAAGAGAACCTGTCCTCACAACACTGCTGCATCAAGGTTCTCATACTCTCAGGTAAAAGCGCTCCTCAACCATGGGGTCTTTGGTACAAGTGCCAAGCAAAACATGTTTTACCTCATTAAGTCTTTGAGAGAATAACTCACCATTTTGGTCGGCTTGTGGATTTCACCATTGGAGCCATCCCATCTCTATAAAGGCTTTTGGTTTTACTGAAGTTGACAACATTGAAAATTACTCTCTGGAGGGGAAAAAAATGGAAAAGAAAAGAGATCAGGTATAAATTCTGAAAGAGTTTCTATTTGTGTTGTATATACCAGATGCATAAAAATATACACAGATAATATATGAAATAGATGTGTACCTTATGAATTACTGTTACTCTCCATAGACCTCAGATAATGCATATCCTGTCTGTTCCAAGTATTTAAAATGTCCGTGTTGTTTTACACTGCACTGATACATATGAAATATATGTTTTTAATTTAGTATGCTGATTTTTCAGTAGGGATCCTAGCCAGATGAAAAAATAAGCAGAGCAAGTCCATCTTGCTGCAGTTAACATTACAGAGGTGGGTGAAAAGCTGGGAGATGGGGTAGCATTCCTTGTGAAAACCTTCTAACTGCTTCACAGAATCATAGGATAGAAACATACAAATGTTTAGTTTGGAAAAGAGCTCCAAGGTCATCGAGTCCGACCATTAATCCAGCACTGCCAAGCCCACCACGAAACCATGTCCCTAAGTACCACATTTACATCCCTCTGGGGAAGCCAACCACTTCCTCGGGCAGCCATTTCCAATCTTTAACAACCCATTCAATGAAGATTTTTTTCCTAATATGCAATCTAAAACCTCCTCTGGTAAAACCTGAGGCAATTTCTTCTTGTCCTATTGCTCATTATCTGGGAGAAAAGACTGATCCCCACCTGGCTCCAACTTTCTTTCAGATAGTTGTAAGGTCACCCCTGAGCCTCCTTTTCTCCAGGCTGAGCCCCATGAGCTCCCTCAGCTGCTCCTCATCAGACTTGTGCTCCAGCCTCTGCTCCAGCTTCATTTCCCTTCCCTGGACAGACTCCAGCCCCTCAATGTCTGTCTTGTCTTGAGGGGCCCAGAACTGGACACAGCACTCGAGGTGTGGCCTCACCAGTGCCCAGCACAGGGGTTCAATCACTGCCCTGGTCCTGCTGCCCCACTATGGCTGGTACAAGCCAGGTGCCACTGGCCTTGTTGGCCACCTGAGCACAGCTGGCTCACGTTCAGCCACTGTCCACCAGCACTCCCAGGGCCTTTTTCCCCAGGCAGTTTTCCAGCCACTCTGCCCCAGCCTGGAGCACTGCAGGGGTTGTTGTGGCTCAAAGGCTGGACCTGGCACTTGGCCTTGTTGAATCTCGTACAACTGGCCTTGGCTCATCAACCCATCCTGTCCACATCCCTATGCAGAGCCTTCCTGCCCTCCAGCAGATCAACACTCCCATCCAAGCTGATGTCATCTGCAAACTGACCAAGGGTGGACTTGATCCCCCACACTTCTTAGGTTTCAGATAGCAGCAACACAAAAAAAAAGTTCTGATTTTTTTTTCCCAAAGATAGGAATATTTCTCTTCCTTTCCCCTGGCAAAAGGAAGAATTTTCCTTTGCAAAAAGGATAGAGGATACCTATGCAGAAATTGCACATAGCCATCAATTGTTTTAATATGATAGATAGGAAGAAAAGACTCTAAATCTGATCTTAGTTTACACTAAATCTTTGGGAAAACTGTGGGTGATATTTAACAGGTCAAGAGAAGAGCAAAATTTAGATCTTTAAGGGTAAAGGACTGATACTAGAGACAAGTTAATGCAGGAGGGAGACAAGAGAAAACAGAGACAAAATTTTTTTCTTTACCATCTGTCTGCTCCAAGTCATTTCATACAAAATTACTTATTCTGTCTCTGTTAAGAAAGTCGAAATCAGATCTAGCTCATCTCATGGAGTACATTGACTTTTCAGATGGTAAATGCAGTATCCCTCATTTGTTGTACCCTTTTGATACCCAACATTGATGTACTCAAAAAAACCAAAATATGAAGACTAAATTAGTTTTTATAAAACAGTCCACAATATAGTGATACATTCAATTTCTAAGTCTCTCTTTACATTTGTTTTTTAAAGGTAGAAGTGAAGACAGACCACTAAAAATTATATTCACACTTTTTTTTAGAATAAACTATTGTAATGTTGGCACCCTTCGTAATGGTCTGGGAGAAACCTAAGAACTGAATGAGCACTGTTTAAAATCAAACAATTTTTGACTAAAACAATAAGATCAATTGAGCTTTCACATGTAAAACTTTGCAAAAACAAATCTGGACCTTCCGGGCAGTCTGCTCAGGCAACAGGGAGTGATAAGATTAAAGTGAAAGGAATCAGCAGTGGGACATGAACAGGAACCAGGCACATTTATCCTTTCATATGGGGCAGGTAGGAATCCAGGTACACTGCATAGCCCTCTGTACTCAAGAAAAACTAAGCAAGTTTTTTGAGGTAAGGTAGTGCTGAAGATTTTGTGAATGGGAGCACACACTTGTATGTGTGCAAATTCTGCAAATCAGTCAAAACAAAATCTAAAAAGAACCTGTAGGTTTGACTAGAACTGACATGAAAAACCCATAAGTTGAGAAAATCACTTTCTTGAAGATGGTAATTCAATTTTGCACCAAAGGTAGTGAGGAAAACTACATATCCCTGCACAAGAGTTTTCATGTACTTTGAGATTTTCTGATGGTCATGAGCTGAATTTATTTTTATAACTCTTGATGAAAGAATGCACTTAATTTATGGAATGTTATGTTTGTAATTTTAAGTATTTAGGATATTGCTTGTCTGATGAAATATCCACCTTGAGAGGTCTCTCTTCTTCTTCTGTTTACAATGGGTGGCTTCAGGTTATAGAATGGTATTTAGGTCTCTCCATGCTTTATGCCCTACATGGAAGCATTTCTCTCTATTAGAATGCTCAGATTTTCTTCTGTTACTTAACTCCGTTCATATTTTTGAAAACAAATTAAGTTGCAACAAATTGGTTTGTTAATCTTGATGTTTGCATGGAGTGAATGAAACAAATAAGATCTCCAAACCAATTGCCTTAAACTTTGGATGCAATCATGTCACTGTTGGAAAGGGAAAGTTGCTAATTTTGTTGCATACTGACTCAGAGCAGACAGCTGGTAGAGAATGTTCTTATTCCAATCAAGCTTATTTTGTATAATGAGTTGGGCAAATGTACACAACTGGGTAAGCAATGTATATAAAAACAAAAATATGCAGCTCATTTAACAAAACACTGCAGATTATAGCATTTCAAGCACTCCCGTTCGCCGCGGAGCGAGCAGTTAGCAGTGTGTGCAATTCTCCCAGCATGGCACGGAGTTAGATTGGCAGAACCAAAAATTTAACAGCACAGAACAGAACTTTATCAACACACACCACTGAAGTAATAAAGTACACAAACCGAAGCACTCAAATGAGCAGCTGAACTCCGTCAAGTATTTCTGGTGATAGTTAAAATAGTCCATGCAGCTCAGCCAGTGAAGTGTGCGAAAATGTAATGACTACAGGATACACACTGGATAAATACGCTGGAAAAATATGCAGCTTGCTCAATAAGGTATGCAAACAGCTTTGAACTGAATGCTGTCATAAAAGGTTGGGATACAGCAATCAATGTTTTGCTGAACAAATCTAATTTTTAGTCTGATTTCTGTCTATACTGATATCCTTTAACACACCAGTTATGCAGTGTAAAGAGCAAAAGGACTAGATACAAACTCTGCACATTAAAACACTTTTTTGCAAGAAAATTATTACTATTCTGAATGATTATATGAATTATAGAGATGTACAAGTGTACCATCTTATAAGCAATATAATTGAGATACTCAAAAATGAGTATTCAAGAATTTAAGAAATGTCAAGTTGAGAAAATAAAACAAGATTAAATGTACTTAAAATTCCCTAGAAATTGCTCTGGTCTCCAGAGCATCAATGCAGAGAAAAATGGTGGAAATATTTACAGTAAAAATACTTGGGTATTTGGGAGTGTATGAATACCACTAAAAGAAGCAATATTCAAACTGATGCTGTACCAGAAATTATAATTCTCTCCTTTCACTTCAGATTTAGGATAAAATCTTAAATCTATTGCATTATTCTGACAAACTGATCTGCAACTCCTGTGTAGGTGGAAGAGGCACGGTGCAGAAAAGCCTCTCAGGACAGCACCGAGTCAAACCATGCTCTTGGGGATGCACCAGGATGTGTTGTGACTTCACAGCATGAGGGAAGACAACTGCTGCAGTCTCAGGCTCTGTGCTTGGGCTGCCAGATCTGAGACAGATGTTGGAGAACATGAGACAAGGCAGGCAAGTGCTGCCCACTGAGAGAAGAAGGAGGAGGTCCTCTTCCCATAACATGCGCAATAAGTATGAATTTGAAGGTATCTTGCTGATAAAACCATTAGGACAGAAAATCAAGGAAAAGCTTGGTCCTTCCTTTAGCCTTAAAATGTACTGATTATGTCTGCTTTTCCCTATAGTCCTTTGCAGGCTTATTTCAGGAATTAAAAGCACAAACAGGTATTAAGGGATGCTCAGTGTGTTTAACACGAGCAAGAAAAAGATGAAGCATAAACACAAGGGGGAAAGATGGCTGAAATACGTCACATATTTTTTCTTATTGCCAGCACTTTTCCTGACTGGAGCTGGAAGGAGCTGCTAGCTACCTGGGGAGCAAGCACACATCAGGGTGGTTTTGGTTTGGAGCTGAAGGCACTGAATGAGGATGGTTGTATTGAGCATCATATTCCAACAGGCTGATGGGAGCACAGGGTTCACCCAGCTCCCAGCAGGTTTTTCAACTGAAACAGGTTTCTGAAAGAAATTCACACCTTTGACAAAGGTTAAGTGCCTTCCCCCAGGATAAGGACACACTAGGTCCCTTCAAAAAGGTTCCCAGGTTTATTTGGCCTGGTTTTCCCTTGCTGGTTTCTCACAGAAATAACTGTGCAGCTCTGGCTGACATTAAAAGAAAAAAAAAACAAAAAAACAAACACACCATAGAACACCACAAAATTCTGCCTGAGGCAGACACCTGGCACGGAAAATTTTGTGTCAAATCATTACAAGTATGAGAAGTTTTAACTAACTGAAAATAGGGTTTGCAGTAGGAAGTGTAAGGCCTTCTTAATATTGATGTAATATACATATATTAAATATTCATAATTATATAAGATATTTAATATTGATAGCATAATAATTTCAATTCAGTGGACAATGTGGAATGTTACAAGTATGATACAAACTTCACTATGAGCTATCAAAATACCTGGGGACCAATTGTTTGCAGTCAGTCATGAACAATTTCTTCATTTAACCAGCCAAATTAAGAGAACTGGATACTAAGTATTACTACTAAGACCTTTCAGCTGAAATTAAGTCGGAGATTTTGTGCTCTGAATGAACATTAAGGATCCAAAGGTGGTGGATACCACAGGGCTCTGCCTTGCTTACACTGCTTGATATCTTGATTTCCACTGCTGTAGATTCTTCAGCTGTTAATGTGTTTTGTGAATTCCTGAAACCTACACCTTTTGTGAGCTGGGTTCTTGCCTTGGCAAGAATCTTTTTTATCCTTTCTTTCCTTCCTTCTTTTTTTAAAAAAATTAAATATGTAAGTTTTCATCCCTTTATGGGGCAGATCTACTTCAGAAGGAGCAAAAAGAAAAAAACCACGAACAAAGAAAAATGAACCAGCTCCATGACTTGTGAGATTTTGAGACACCATTTATGAATGTGAGAAAGTGGCAACATGGGATTGCTGCCTGCTCACCAAAACAAGTGTTGCATTTCGGTATTTGAGTCAGAAGGTCCTTAGGATCTTTTCTGAAAAAGCACCTTATACAAAGCTGTACAAAAATAAATTACACTGAGGGACTTCAAAATGGAAAGAAAAAAGTGTCACCTGCAACTGTTATAAATGCTGAAGAAAACAAGTAATATAACAGTCAGGTCTGTGCAAAATCCCCAATGAGAACTTACAAATCGCGTTTTTCTGACCTTTTCAAATTTAAATCATTCATTACTGCTAACATTTTAAAATAACCCATGCTTTTCTTTTCCCTTTGTAGGAACCCTTGTCCTTTCAAATGGAAAAGTTTTTAATATTGATAGCATTTATCCTTTTTCTCTTCAGCTAAGGAGCTTTCAAAACCTGCTGATGCTCAGGAGAGGAACATAAATACACACTTTCAGCGGGAGGAGGATGCTGGGGACCACGGAGAGCTCCACCAGCCTCGCTCATCAGCTGCACCTGTGTCTTGTTAACTGGAAACTGTCGAGTCTTTACAACACAAGGAAATTTTAGGAAAGTGATGCAGCAAATGCATTAAAAATTAAGAATTATTGGGGTTTTTCCCTTGGTAGAGATCTTCACTTAGTTACTTGAAAGAGAGGAATGCAGAAGTCTGGGATGTTGCAAAGAGCAACATTAAAATGGGACCCAAGGGATTTTAACACAGCAAGACCTCTGGTATAATGCTTTGCTAACTATTTCATTAGTTTAGCCTTTATTGTGGTATTTGTCTGTGTATTGGAGATAGTCTTGGGTTTGATGCTAGCCCAGCACCCTTAAGCTGTATCAGTGTTTTTCAGGTAATGGGGTTTAACTGTGTGTCAGCGGCAAAGAAATACCTTTAAAAAGAATTACTAGTTTAGGCATTTGCCTGGTTATCTGTCCTTTTTGGCACTCCTTTCTTTGCCCTCCAACTAATACGCTTAGGCATAGACCCGCAGGAGGTGTAAGACCTGTGCAAGTGTTCCTTCCCCATCTGGAATTTCACTTTTACCTCACTAAGTTCTATGGCAGGGCAAAACTGTGCAGAAGACCATCTTCCAGCAGAAAGCTTTCAAAAGGATTTACAAAGGAATTGCTGCTTCCTGTTTAATTCCATGCTGTGGACTGACCACTAACCTGGCTTCTCTGCGTGACCCGTTGGACTTGAAAATTGTGAGGCCAAGTTTTCCCGCTCAACTTTTTTTGAAAAAGCAGCAGTTCTTTTATCGAACAGAATAACAATATTGTTCTCTTGCCATCATAAGTCAGCTTTCTGTTTTAACATTTCATCTGAACATCAATAATCTGAAACTTTCAAGTGAAAACTCAGAAATGTCCATTTGGAAAGCCAGCAATCGTGTAATTAGAATGACTCCTGTTCCTTGCTTCCTTGGGCCAAAATCTCCAATAGAATTGCAAATGTGTCACAAGACATATATTGGATTGTGTTGATTCATCAAAAAGAAAATAGCACAAGTCCTGACAGGGCATATAACCAGGCTATGGAGTTATTTAAGACAGGTTTGAAGCTGAAACCTTCTTGCCATTTTTTTTCCATTCTTTGTAGCAAAAGGTCAAAATATTTACAAAAATAACAAAGGCATCTTTATTTAATCAGCTTGGGGGAAAAAAATGGTACTTTTATTATTTCCTATTTTTTAATATATTTGCAGGCTTTGGCAAAAGAGCTGCTTCTACTCCCATTGCTGGGAAATTGCAGAGCTGCAAGAATGTGTGAGCAACTCTTTATTTGATAACTGACAGGTGCCTGAGCCCTGTTGGTCTTGTCATTGCCTTTCTCCATATCCATGAATATTTTCAGGAATCAGTAATACAAGAAAACAGTGCATGGTCTTTCTCTGAGACTTTCTCAACCAGCTAAATTATTTCCTAATACATTCCATGCCACACTGCAGCCACTGCCAGATGACATTTGAAGTAGCATCATGTATTAAACTCGTTCTGCATAATTACAGAAGCTATCCATGTTTAGGTTCTATATTCTTTTCAATCAATATTATGGCTGCAGGTGGATAGTAACAGCTGGCTGTTCTGGAACGTGTTAGCAAAATTTGCGGATATCTTACATCCCTCAAGAGGAAGCAGCTGAAAAGACTTACATTTTCCTTTTCCTAATAGAAATTATTTAGCCAGTGAGAAGAGATGCTGCAAAGTTTGGTAGGATTTGAAATAGTTATAATAATATCTTCTTGGTGGTACAGAAAGATAATGCTATCAATGAAATGTTTTCTAGCCCAAATCCCCTTCATGGTGCAGGGCCCACAGGAGGCTTCAAAACAATGCGGTCAGTCTGGAAAAGGGAAAGGGCCAGAAAAAATCACCACATAGTTGTTATAGGAACTATGGTAAGAACAAAAAACCCATGTTTATGAGCACCAGCGTAAAGTGTGTCCTGAAGAGCGGAGCATGAAGTGGCACTAAGTTCACGTGGGAGCATTCTACACACTCTGCACAGACTGCTTTTCTGGGCCCCTCATAAAGTGCAAATCAGCCCCTGATCCAGAATCAAAGCCTCCCTTACCAACAAGGGATGCACTCACCAACAGATTAGGCCCTGATGATGGACACCAAAGCGACGCAGAGCTTGAAGCACTCAGGTGGAGTGCTGAACGCTGACACTCTCACCCAAAATACTGCAAGGGAGCAGGTGAGAGTGGCACTAACAATGACAGAGTGGCACTGATATTTGTGTGGATCATGATTTTGCTCAACCCCTAAACACACAGAAGTTAGTAATAGCAATTTTAATAGCATGCAAACACAAAGGCAGCAAAACATCTGATACCCAGGCTGGAAGATGAGAATGAAAAAGCCTTTTCAAGTGTAGGTCCTTGTGAGGAAGATAAAGAAAGCCCTGTTAAGGGAGAGATTTGGATGAAGCTTTTCCAGCAATTGTTTACTTTATATTTTTGCAGCTGGCGTTTTTCACAGTTAAAAGCTAATGTTTGTCTGGAGCTTGTGGGGAAATTCTGTGGGGGAAAAGAAGGAGATGATAACACACAGAAGGCCAGACAGGATATATGGGAGAGCTCAAAACCAGCACCAATGTATTTGCCTCAGTGTTCTCTGATGGGTTACAAAACAATGACATTTTGATGTGTACAACCCCTGGTTATTACTGCCAGTGGTCTTGGTCACATTACTGGGATCATAGCCTTGCAAACGTAAACCCTCTCTATTTACTTCTCCAGTAACTAAGCACAGATGGGCTTTGTGTCCAGGTTATTCATGGAGGTCCTTGGTTTTGCCTTTATTTTCTTTAATTCAAGCATTTTAGTAGCTATTACAATGAAACCTTTGAACCTTCTATGTTCTTCCTTGCATGGCTCTGAATAGTAATAGAATAAAGGTTTCCCACATTGTACAGCTCCCTTATATTTAGACAGAATTTGAATTGGATCCTTACTGGAGTAGCTGCAGTGCTGATGAAAAAAATCTTTTTTTTTTTTTTTTTTTTTTGTGGGAAAATACAAACTATATGCTATCAATTTCATGAAAACAAGGGATATTGTTATAGCATGAACCCTCTAGTTTTCCTCTGCAAAATTAATAATCCCTTCTATTTCTGAATAGCAAGGTTAAAATACTTTTTTTTTCTGCTCTTTCTAGCTGAAACCTTTTGCAATACTGCAACATTCACACAATTCACTGATTTCTATAAGAAAATGCAATCAATGTGTTAGTGTACATTGGAATCTTAGCATTGACAACCAGGAGCTTGCAGTATTGATTTGAAAAAAAATGCTCATGATTTCTACAGTACTTCAGCACTATTTCTTGTATTTTCAATTTTTACTGCTTAGAATTCTACTCCAAGAGTCTAACTCATGTTCTAACAGAGTATTCAAAGTTTTGTGCTTCAAAAGAAAACCCAAGGGTAAGTAGAAGGAAATCTGATCTAATTCCTGCTATTTTTTGTGTAACTATTTGACATTTAGAATAAGACCTCAGAACTGCCTTAACCAACCCTAATAGTAAGGGGATATAGGAATTGTACTCAAAGCTTTGAAAATCCCATTCTGAAGCTGAAATGCTGAATGTTAGATTCAAATGCTGATCTCTGTCTGTTTGCAAAGGTGATTCACAGCGTGTGGAAGAAACATGTTTTGGCAGTGTCATGAACAGAGCAGCTAAACAAAGGAACTGGGAGGATTTCAACAGGAAAGTTAAATGTCTTAAAGCAAGGTGCCCTGTGCTGCATTTGTGTAACACGGGGGTCATTCCCCTCTGGCATTCATCCCTGGCACTGGAGAGGGGAAAAAACCCAGCAATGGCAAATCCTCACTACTGGGGTGAGCAGTATAACTGCAGTCCAGTCAGTCAGGTCCTTTGGCTTTCAAATGCCAGAGGTAAAACTTCATCTTGCCCTGCCTGAGCTTTAAATGCGGATAAAAAACCATTTGTATTCAGAAAAGCTCTCAAACACATAAATATTTAGCCCTACTTTAAGTGTTCCTAGAGGCTTAAAGTTAAGCAAACATTCACACTTTCTTGCTGAATATGGGTGGATTTCTGAATCAGGATTTAAGACAGCTAGCATTATGGGAGAAAGATGCTGGTTTTGCCAAAAATCCCATAGGCACCATTTATCCTTAGTAAGTGATCACTGTAGATTGGAAGTGACGTTTCTGCAGCTTTGGGATGCAGCAACATTTTTATTACTGTTACAGATCAACTTTAAGTGTAATATTGTTTTGTTAGTTTATGCAAATCAATCTGCTGTATGAATAAAAGGAATTTGGAAATGGATCGCTCATCTTTATTGGCTTTGAAGTACTGAGTATTTGGTACTTTGCTGAAACTATTATATTATATTGGGTTATAAGAAACATTGCTCAGATACTAAGCAAGTCTCAGCACAAATTCTGGTAATTTTCCATCAAAAACAAGACTCCAAAAAGATATAAATATGGTACAGTTCTGAACATCTTTCTAAAAAATCGTATCATGTATGGCCAAAGCCCCCTTCAACATGATACAGATTTGATTTTCCTTCAGATCTCTTCCAAAAGGTAGAGCAGAAATCTGCTGTGAAAAGCCCTCTTGGTAGAGAAAACATCATCTCTAAATGGTTGCTTATTCTTCTGCAAAGCAACAGTAACAGCAGGCTGCTATGAGGCTACTATGAATGCTCTGTGCATTTTAACAGGTAAATTCTGCACTCTTTAATATGCCAGGTTGATGGAATATTCAAAGTTGCTGAAAACCCTTCTGGGGAAATGTGAAAATTGATAACATTGCTTCTCATAACTCAGTATTTTAATACAACATCTCAATATTAACTGTAATGCTGCAAAAAGAGCTTTCACACTTTATGTTGTTCAATTTTTTCATTTTGGAAAAGACTCAAGAGTTTTTTTGGAAACCATATGTAAATATAATTCCTTTCAGATTTCCTAGAATTTTAAAATCATAACTGCAGAAGATACAAATTATTAGCAAAAAAAAAATTTGTAATCAAAGATCCAAGACATTCCTCAGTTCCCTTACGAAGTAATCACAGCTGATCATCTCTCATTTCCCAGAGTATCATTTAAGCCCTGAGCTCTCCAGAACACTAATGCAGTTTACACATATTTTTACTGCCATGCATAGGACAAGTTTTCCCTTGATTTTACCTGTACCTATAGCTACATCACCTCATGAACACTGCTCCAACAGCCAGCTTATAACCATGTATCACAGAGGCAAAAGTCTGCAAACACTGTTTTGGCAGCCAAGCCTGGGGAGGGGAAGGAACCCACTTATCACCAGGGAGGCAGGAAAATACAAACCAAAATGGGTATGCAGTGGCAGGAGCAGAAGACTTCCAATAAATAAAAAATGCTAATATGACCTTAAAAAATAACGAGGAGTTTTCCACAAAATTGAAACAGCGCTCTGTCACCAAAACACAAATTCCCATTGCATGGGAGAATGCTTTTCTGTGGTCCTTATGTGCCTGACACTGGATTCAGCAGGAATTTTAGATACGCCAGGAATGAAGATTGAAGTTGTAAATGTGACTGTGAGAAATAAAATGGTGATTCAGATTTGGGATGTCAGCTGCAAGAGCAGCACGCTGCGTGTCTCGAGAGGGTGAAATACATGGCTTAGCACTGCCCTAGTTCTGGATCATTGGGGATTTCCTCGGCATAAATCAAAGAAATCTACATATTACACCCTCACCCCAGCTGCTGAGATCCCAAGGGTGGGAGAGCTGAGTCATCCTCACTCTGTGGTAGCACAGAGCAAACTTTGCCACCAGAGATGGGGACCTTCCTTCCACGGGTGACAATTAACAGCCCTGCACACGTAACCTGTCACACCCCGGCCTCAGATCCGTGTCTGGAGATAAACAGGCCTCTCACATCGAGTGGCACTCATGCTTTCCATGTGTCTAAAGGCAGTTCTAACAGTACTGTTTATTTGTCTATACCATGGCAGCTCTTATGAAATGCTGACATAAAAATATGACTGTGAAGATTTCTCCATGTTAAAAAATGCCCATCTTCCAAAAATGAGCAGCAGCCAGGTTCCCTCTTTTGGAAAGAATAATTCCTCTTTTCGTATTGTTCCTCACAGCTCATGCTTTGAGCCTTTTCTTCCTTGAGGAATTGACTTTAAAAGCGAGCCTATAAGAAAGAAAAAACAACTGCCTTGCAGGGTAGATTAAAATTTTGTCCAAGTTTGTAACTCTATTACCCTAACAATAAACCAGATTATAGGATATTTTACTAGAACACTGACAATTCTAAAACCTATTAAAAATATGAACAAATCAATAAAGATAAAGCTGAATTATATATATAAGGAACATTTTCTTTATTGAACAATTCTTATAGATCGTTTTGAAATAACATTGTTCTAGACATTTGCTTGGATGATCTTATTGCTGAGTTTCAATGTGAAAGTAGTTCTGCATTACATCCTTACCAACAGCAAACAAACAGAAGAATGGAAAGACATTTGGATGTAAACATATATGAAGTCTCTTGTAAATAGCTTTAAGGATTTAATCACATTAACAGCATGTTTATTATTTAAAAAAATTTGCTAAAACACAGCTGGGAAAAGAAAGAGTGTCATTACAAACACGACCCCTGGTAAATATGTTGAATTACTGTAGTTAGTTACTTCTGCTGAGACCTGTGTTATAGATTAGAATTGGTAAAAATTTATGATCCTTTATATATGCATGAAATGTAAACCAGGGAAAGGGTCTGGTAAATTGAAATTATTTGTTTCAATGTTTATAAAAATGTTTTCTTTGCATTTCATAAATTTCTGTATATAAAGACAAGGTTAGCAGAGTAAATTATAGTTCAAAACAAGGGCAGATTTGGTCCCCAGAATCTGGTATTGCTGACCACAAGAGGATTTTAAGGTTTATTTTAATCTTAATAGATTTTTAATTGAGCTAAAATGGTTATTTCAGCACCTGAATATGTTACAGCGGACTCCATTTTATAATATACGCATAAGTTTCCCAAAGAAAGATACCATTGCATAGCCAGAATTTTCTTAGGAAAAAGTCAGGGCAATTCAGTTCTCTTTGCTTCTTTCACCCCTGGGACGACCTCTCACAATAAGAATTGTCAGTGCCTTATTTATAATGGCAGATCTCAGGTTTGATTCTGGCAGCTTTTGATCTCTTGATGGCCCAAAAGCTTTCAAATACAGAAGAATCTGATGCTTTTTTGGCATCCTGCAGTGTGCCTAAACCTCAAAAGCAAGTTTTAGTCCCAGAAGTGAATTACTGAAGCAGTGTAAACAAAACACAAACGTCACAAAATGATGAATATCTCAAACAAAATATCTTTGTCAGACAGATGACAACTTCAGATCACTTGAAAAGCATTTGTAGAAAATCTGCAATCTGCAAACAAACTTCTGTTTTACAACCTAAAACTAAAAAGTACACGAAAACAATGAATTATTAAAACCGCAAATAGGGGTTTTTTGATATTCATATAAAAATATAAAAATATCTCCATTCTTTTAAAAATTTAGTCCCTGTAAAAAAAAGATCCCTGCATGTTTCTACACCACAGAAATGTACATAACTACCCAGTCACAACATAGCTGTCAGAAAAAGGATACAAGAGCTCCTCTGAACACTCTTCCATGAAGCTTTTATATTTGATTTATTGAAAAAGAACGGAATAAATGAGAGGCAAAATATTTTACATCATTTGAAGAAATAACTTTTAAGGAGTATGTGACAATGAGAGCTATTTTATCCCTAGAAACCTTTTCTTGGATAGCCTATATTTAAGGCAAGACCTCTAGACAAATGCAGAAAACAATTGCCATACATTTCAAATGGAAGAATGTCTGGCTTTTTTCTCTATTAATAACTTATTCTTTAACTCTTAGAAAAGCTCAAGTTTTCTTTTATCTTTGTGATGAGGGAGAGGGAAGGCAGATAGGAAGGAGAGGGAAGGGACCACTCTATGCTACAAAAGGTGTCGGGGTTGTTTGTTTGGATTTTTATTTTAGCACAAAGATGCAGTAAAAGTGGTTCACCAGTTTTCAGGTTTATGTCCCTCAGTGCTGCTTTAAGGTTGCAGTGGATGCTGTAAAATACCAGATCTATGCCTCAGTCTATTAGACATCATGCTTTGCTTTTTTTTAAGCAAACTGGAACCACAGATAAAATGTTGTAGACTAGCAGGCTTGATACTGTAACCTTTTTATGCCAGCTATAACTACATTAACATAAAGATAGCTGCTATAATATCATTACTGGGAATCAAGGCACTTTGAAAATCTCCGTTCCTTGTGCCAATTTATGGTGGAGTTAAATTAGCAATAAAGCACTGTATTAGTAACACAGCCATTAGTTAAAAAAAAAAAAAGAAAAGAAAAAAAAGTGAGAATACATTTGGAAATAATTCAAAGAGATTGGGGAATGACAGCAGAGGATTTGCCAGACTAATGAAATTCCTTGTTCCTAACCTTTAAATACCTGCGTGTACTGTACAAGGCCTCATTCTGGCTAAATCTGTGCTGTTAGGTTTACACATAAACCTGCTAAACCTTTTGCATTATTGATCAGGGATGGCATGCTTAGCCCACACGTCCTATTTACATTCTATTTCTTTTACACTTCTGAGATATAATGTGTCTTTTACAAAACAAGAGCTTTTTCCATTTAAACCCTGCAGTTTGTGTTCTTCATACATTTTAATGGCTGCAAGCAATTTAGAAGGTTAGTCTTTGAACAGTAGATAAAACTGGCAATATTTATTGGTAAATAAATGCCTAATTATAATAATTTAGGAACATTTCCAATACCATGTTTTTTCTAAATAAATAGCTGCAAAATTATCTCCTTTATATAACAATAATACTTAAATAAAGACCATGTAACAACTTACATCATTCTAATGTTATCATGAAGAAGTTTTGCACCTGTTCTAAACACAATGCCAGAATGTTTTAATTTCAAAATAAGAAATAAATATGTGGATTCAAATATAGCAAATTTAACCCCATGTGGATTCAAGTATAGCAAATTTAACCCCATGTTCTGCACAGAGACAAACCAAGCCTACCTTCCCAAGGCTAGTGAAGGAGGGGCTGGCACAGCACCAAAGACAAACTTTGATGAAATGAACCAAGTCTTGAAGAATTTCGAGTTTCATGACAGTTGGGAACAATTCTGACTCCTTACTTCTGCTTTCTGAGGAATGTAATGATCAAATACTCTTTAATAGTCCATGTGCTACTCACCCACACACTTGCTGACCAGAATCACCTTGTAAAATCTTTAAAAGGACCTAGAAAGTTTTAAAACAGTTCCCGAGTTTCCAAATTTGCCCATTCCTACCACAAGGCATTTTAAGTATCAGCGTTTCTGAAGTCAGAAAAGGAAAATCATCAGCCACTTCAAGCAGGTCCTGCTTTGACATCAGAAAGTCAATTCACTCAGCTTAGCAGCATTCAATTCTCAACAACATTTTGTTCTGGGTCTCTGTCAAGTTATTCTAGGCTGTGAAATTGTCAGGAATGATGGATGACTATCAGCCTTCTGCTATCTTTTTCTTTCTCCTTAGAGATTTGAGGCTGCTGACTGCAAAGCAAATTCCTCTTTTCTCTCTTTTTTGCACAACATACCAAATGAACAACAGTAATTATGAGAAAGCCTACACTACAATTATTTTAGCACTTAACTTTGTATTGACATCTGTAAGAGACAGAGCTCTCTAGATTGATTAGCAATGATATAGCTTCCTGCCTTTTACTACTGTTGTTGCAGTCATCCTTTACATGCAATTTGCTGAAAATAAAAACCCCCACTGTTTTTTTCTCTTAGTATTTTAAATTAAAAAATTAACTAATCACTGAAAAATTCTAATACTAATATTAATATAGGGCAATATTATTACTCTACTAGTATTTCACACTGTGTAGTATTTGTAACACAATCAAAGCTGACTAAAGAGAATAATTTAAGGATAATAAATGGGATTTTATGGGGGAAGACGCTAAAGCTGCATTGTATGTCCAGGTTGAAATCCTTGCTTGAACAAATCCTGTTTGGCCAGCCATTGCCATCCTCGCATATACAGGGGGAAAATTACTGAAAAATTACTGAAAAATTACTGACAGAATTTGATGTCACGTATTTAAACCATTTGCTAAAACTAAATACAGGAAGAAACATCTGGTCTGGAAAATGAACAGTTTTGGGATATGCAACAGAGAGAAAATAAACTGGGACATCCTTCAAACCCATGCCAATCATAATCCAGTCTCCCATATTTCTATTGTATTCAAAATAACTGCAAAATTTCTCACAAACAGTTCTCTAGCAATAACAATACAATAATTAATCTCCATTACTCTCAGTCACAAAGCTGTTCCTTTCAATTACACATCAGATCTGCTCAGCTCACTACACAGGGCTGCACACAGACAGGGAAATGGAGTCTGTTCCATCTCAGAGCATGGACAGTCCTGAAAAACACAGATTCAGCACCCCCAAGGAAACCATTACCAGATATCATCATCATTGCCTTTAACATTAGATTCAAAAAAACCAAAATGCTTTCCAAAAATCTTAAATATTGTAGAAAGATTTTCCTTCTAACCCTAAATATACCCCAGCCAGGCCAAAGGCTGACAATGATCTGTTTATTTCATCACATGAGACATATGGGAGGTAGAAACAAAAGTTTCTCCTGCTTAAGTTCCTTTTATGAGCCAGGAAACATTTTTGTGGTTTAGAATTTATAAAATCTGAAAGTGTATGCATACAAATGGGGTAATATTCACACAGAGATTTCCTCCTTGACCTTTTTTTTCCTTTAAATTCACTTCTTAAGTTGAGTTGTTGTGTTCTGTTTCTTTTAAATAGCAAGTGTGCCCCTCACAGACATTTAATACAGATTTTGCTGGAGTTATTAACTAATTTGCTATTGTCTCAGTATTCTCTCATTTCTCTCAGCTTCGCTAATGGAAAACCCTTTTGTTGTGGGATAATTATCAATGAGTAAATCCAAATGAAAAGACATAGACTACAGAAAAATAGAAACTCTACTACCTAGAAAAACAAAATATGAGCAATAACGGCAAAATTCAGCTCAGTGCCTTGCATGATGTTCTGCTACCACCCCTGGATTCATCAGAATATTTTAAAGTTGCTATCATTTGCTATGCATTTTAACTTACATGTTCACTGTACTGAAGTGCTCACCAGGAAGCCAGGGATGGTTTCAGCTGGTATTAACAATAATTTATGTTCATGCTTCAGCCTGTTGTGGCAGGATTCTGTCGCAGCACTTACAAAGGGATTAATAAGTGTTTAAACTGCATGGTTCACTCCCACACAAAAAATATCAGAAGGTCAGTTTAATTTTTCTGAACATCAATATATAAAAATTTACTTCTCCTAGGTTTTAGAAAACCAAGCAGCTTCCACCTCTGTTCAAGACATGCTTTTCAGCACAACACTTGCATACAGAGATCTGACCACTTTTATGGTGAACCAGAAGTTAGATTCACTTTACAGAAAAAAAAAATTGACTGAAACAAAAAGCAAATCAGCCCAAACTGAGGTTTCAGAACTTGGCCATAAATACAATTGTCCCCATCTTACTCAAAAAAATTACTTTCAGAGCATCAGGTCACTACCAGGTCAAAGACTATCAGGCTCTTTAATCTAGAAATCTGTAATATATGAAGTCAAATTTTACATTGAAGGTACCTAGTCACTGGGACTGTATTATCATAATTAATCCTTAATCAGATAAATTAACTCACTTGTATGTTCAAAAAAATTTTCAATCTTTTCCTGGAGTAGAAAAATGAGTATAACCTCTCCTAGGATATGTCCTAAATGTCTCCCTCAAAAAGTCATTAGCTGGAATCTGTGGTATATGGTAACTTAATGTCAGAAAAAGAGGTAACAGACGTTAACAGTCCCTTAATGAGATGAAATGCAATTTAAACTGTAATCTCATTACCTAAAAATAAATAAACCTCTTCTGCTTTACCTTTTGGACTTAGCTTAGGCCTATTTGTTTTATTTCCATTTAGGTTTAAACTTTAATCATATCTCAGAAGCTTTTACACAGAAGAACTGCAGTAGCAACTGGGTTTGTCTACAATATTTGCTTGCTTATAGCTGTTTACTCTGAAATTTCTCATTTGCTGCCAAATAGAAGGCAATGTCCAAAAGCCATAGAGCAGAGATAAGAGTTTAAATCTCACTATCAAGAGAATCACCTTCTCAATAGAAAAGTTGAAACCATATTAAATTAAATATTACTTTACTTCCAATGCATTAATTTATTTTTCATATACTAAGAGTATCCAGATATGTGTATAAATAAATGTGGTGTGAACCCTTTTTTATCATTTTATAACATGATTCTAATATTGTTATCTTCCAGCTTGTAAGAATGCAGAACTCTTATTGGTAGCTGTGTGGAAAAAATATCTTATGTATGGATACCTGCCCATATTATATAAAAAACTTAGAGGGAAGGAGAGAGTAAAAGAAGAAGCATATTCTTCTTCATGCATGGAATCTATTAAATACTGCTAATTAATATCTGCAGCAAGAATGAGTTTAAAAGGAATTTCCAAAAAAAAGCAAACCCCTTACCACTCCACAAGTTATTTATGCACAAAATACTGTACAGACAGTCTTTCCAGGAAAGCATATGAAACTCAAAGCCAAATTAATTTCCATTTCCCCAAAATATCAAGTGCAGCATATTTTCCCTCTAACCCATTAATATGCTCCAGCCAGGCAAAAGGCTCCCATTTACCAATTTTCTTTGATTATATTCTTTGTAAAATACATACCCCATGTATTAAGTAGAAATTAAAATGCTTCTCCCTCTCAAGCTTATGAAGCAGAAATCATTTGACGCTTACTGTATTCTCAAATTTGCAACATGAGAGTGGGTGCCTTTGGAAAAGGTCAACTTTTCTCTGTCATTCTCCACCACTCTCCAAATTCTTTTTTATATCAGAAAGAGAACATTTTCTATGTTAAATAACTCTTAGCATGCCAAAATAAATTACTGCACCTTGGAAGCTGAGTTGTTCTCCTGCACCACTCCACCAGGGGTTCTCTGGCACCATTTTGCAGGAGTACATGGTTTGGGACGTGTTGACTCGTGTTCATAAAACAGACAAGGACTGACAACTCAGATAATGAGGACAGCTGGAACACCAGTTTGTGGAGAGCAGTGCCCAAAGGGAGGTCACAGTTTGGGCTACACAGAACTGATAATGTTTCTAAGCAAGGAGAGGAGGGACCTCGCCCTGTTGGGTGGCACCTTGGGGCAGACACAACAAGACAACTTTGTCATACATAATTCAAGTGAACAGCATTTTACTTGGCACATCGTGGTTTTCTCTAAGATGGGCAATTCTACTGTTATCAGGTATCAAATTTAGTTACTTGAAGCTTGAATGTGTTACTTAGATCAGATTTATGAGAATTTTTAAAACTCTCAAATCCATCTTTTCTCTAATAAACCCATAAAACCCTTTTTGCACACTGGTGAATGAGCTGTCTTTTCTCTTCATGTATTTGAAAATGAAAATAGATAAAAATTCTACAAATTTAAGTAATGGAGAAGAAAAATATTTCAACACTGGCAATTTCCTAGCTGAAGACTCCAGAGGGATGCATGGAAATCTATAGGCCATGGTAGTTTTCGGAAATTAAATACATTTTATTTAATAAATCCTTTTTCCTCCTTTCAGTTCTGTCATGATTTGTTTTCAGGTGAGTTGCATTTTTGACAAAACTTGTTGAAAATATAATGGTGTAACTTATCCATTAATTAAGGAATTATTTCAAAGCTGAGGAATGATCAGATTTTGGACAGCATCAGAAACAGAAAAAGTTTTGAAGAACTGTGACAGAAACCTAAGTAACCTTCCACCAACCCTGAGTCATGCCCATCTCTTTTATTCTCACAGAATTTTAAGATTAAAATTGAGCAATCTTCACTTGACATTCAACTAAAAAAGTTTTGTAGATAGAACATTTTTAAGACCCTTACTTCTACAGCATATAAAGATATTTATCTCATGTCCATGCCTCACCCTTTTCATGTTTTAAAGGCTGAACAACAGGGGTATCAGTAATATTTCAAGTAAAAATGATCAGGACTGCTGTTACATGCCTACAAGTAATAATTATATTTCTATATTATGTATAATAGGGGGAATAACAAAAATCAAATATTTATTCATATTTTCTGTAGGTCTGCAGCTAGTCTAGTGCCTCTGTAAGTGAACAGTAGCATTATCAGCTGCAAAGGATAACACACTCAAAGCTCAAAACATTTGGTCACACTCTACCTTTTACATTACCCGATATTTCTGAGACACTTTCACTTCCTCCTTCAAAGTAATCAAATAGATATATAGGGCTGAAAAAGTGTTAAAAAAAATTTGATATTGTAGTTTTGAAATCTCAGGAGCCATGGAGAAGAACATACCTTTTCAATCAAGCTTTTAATTCTTTTTTCCCCAGCTGGAGAAAGGAGCTAGCATAGTTTATTCTGCAGCATCCCCAAACATCTCACAATCATTGCAGACATATTGACACTCCCAACACTGAAAGCCCTCCATGTCCCCTCTGCCACATCCCCTGGAAAAACCTTACCGACCATGCCAGCCCTCCCAGGGGCAGCAAAATTCAATTTTGCCTATGCTGCTGACAAGCCTTAAGCTGCCCCTGATACGAATAATAAGCAATGATCCCATTGGACTCAGCATTGTACAGAGACAAAACAATGAGCTGGTCCCTGCCACAAAAGCTTACAAGCTAATTAATGAAAAAACAGGTTTAGTTTTAGCTGTAAAACAACGCAAAGATGTAAATGGGAGTCCCTTGGTGGGTGGTCCAGTACTGTATGTGGTACTGCAAAACTTTTAGTCCAAAAAGGCAGGATTTGGGCACATTTCTGAGTTACCTAAAAATTACTCTCCTAAAGCCATCCAGAAGCAGGGAGAGAGGAAACGTGAAAGGAAGAGGTTGCAATTAAAGCTGTCTCTGTGCTGTAGTTTGGGGTTTACTCCACTTAACTCAGTCTGTTGTTCTTGCCCTAATCTTGGCATTTAAGCACTTTGGGATTCTTTCACTTTACTAAAAAATCAGAATGATCACATTCAAGTATTCCTCCTTAGTGACTTTTAACAATTTAACAAGAAGAGAATATAATCCAACACAGTGTTATATCCTCCTACAAACAGGTAGAGGTGATAACTCTAAACTGCGTGAACTGCACTTCTTATCTCTCTGATGTTGCTACTATTAACTGCTTCACTGTGGATAATTTTAGCGCAAACTTAGAGCAATTTTACCTTCTAGTCAAAAAACAACATCACATTTTTTCAAGCCATGAAGAATCCAGCTTCCATAATGCTTCCTCAACCCCAGCAACTTTTTAAAATACTTTTGTAATGAACTATTTGGCAAATCTGCTGCAGCATGAAAACAAACTATTAAATTCAATGAAATATAAATATCTCGAGGTGCTACTAAGAAAAAGGATGGACAATAACACTTTAAACAGTGGCTTCCAGTCTGGGTGAAAATACCAGTTCCAGTGTTATTCCCACTGGAAAGGCATTTTAAGTGCAGTGGCACAAAGCCTGTAGGATTCATTTGCAGAAGGCTCCACAAGTGTTTTCTCCAGGGTTTACACCTACCTGCCTGTGTGCTTTAGAGTATGGGAAATTCCCAGGGCCATACCTACTGTCTCATTCTTTTTATTACAGATTCTGTATGGCTGCGGGCTCCAGAGTATCATTGCTATAAGTACCAGGAGGCTTGAGGAAAAGCTCCTTGAATAAACCCAGGTAAAACTTTGTCTAGACAAGAGAAGTGAGGTAGTTTGAGCCACAGAGTTCTGGGGTTCAAGAGGAGGGGAAGAGTAACCCCACTGTGCATGGAGTGTTCTGCCTGCAGGCTTCTGCCTGGCACAAGAAAGCTTTTGGTGCTCTGACTGGTGATTCTTAGTTAATTCTTATTAAATCTTAGTTTAGCCGTCCTGTTACCCCTGGGACAGTGTCTCTTTTTTCATACAAACTTTAAAATAGGACTCCAATTTCAGGTAAACTGTCCTACTGGAGAGCACATTAAAAATATCAGACAATGAAAATAACTTGCAATTGAAATGGGGTTTCATTAGAACAGTTTTAAACTGTGGTCTTCCCAATGCAAACCATATGGAGTGACCACAGCTACTCACAGACAAGGCTGTATGCAAAGAATATCTATAAATGCTTAAAATTAATTATCCCAGTCTATTATTTCTATCCATTAGGGAAATGCTGGTCTTAATTTTTTATCTACGTTAATTAGAAAGACAAATATAAAAATATAAATAAAGGAAGAGGATGTTACTAGGGAAAAAAAAACTCAGTAAACTAGAAAATTCTTTGCACATTGACCAGTATTTTTTTTTTAATTCCCTAAACACTCAACTAATCAAAACTTGTAAAGAATCAGACAGGAATAAATCTAAACAATTTGGGGTTTCAAAATGTAACAGAAAATTACAGAAAAGTAAATACTAAACAATTTTGCAGTTGCGAGGAGAAATAGGAAAAATTCACATTATTCAATGTAACACAGAATTCTTTGTTACTTATTTGCTGCAGTTGGTCTGGCAGATACACAGCAACAAGATGCTCCTGAGTGTTTCTGAATTCAGGCAGAATGGATCTCTGAATTTAGTGTCTGTGTCACAGACATCTGCCTTAAAAATGGAAAGCACTGTACTCTGACTTCTATTTCTGAAATTTCTATTTATCCTCTAGAGCATATTTTTAGGTTATTCAGAAACTCACAGATGAGATTATTCTTATTTGACTCTTCCACTTGTCCTATATATAAGCTGAGAGAAATTTTAGCAAAATGCATAATTTACTATAAATTTATCTAGAAACGTATTCAGCAATATTTGAGGAAAGTGGTCCTTTTAAACCTCTGAAAATTCCTGCTGCTTCTGTAGGTCTGGAGTCTTCTGAATTTGCTTTTTCTTCTCAGAACACTTTTGATTACCAGGACCGAGTTGTTTAAAATTACTGTTGTGGTGAAGAGCAGTTTCTATGTTTCCAAATACTTTTCTCTCCTGTTTGTTTTCCAAAACTTTCAGGTTCTGTTCTATTAATTTTTTCTCTGCCTGGATGCACAGCTAACTGCAACATAAATCATCTAAAGACACGGATTTATCACATCTGGAAGATTCTCTTCAGTACTGTCTGCAAGGTTAAACCTTCACTTTTTAATCCACCTGTATTTCTCAATTCCCCATTTTATCTGGCACTTTTAAATGAGATGCAAAATATTCTTTCTACTTACTCATGAAATAACTCTGACAGGCTATAACAGCTGTGGAAAATGGAGAAGACGACCTTCAAAAGGTTCACAAAACAGGACACCGGGACTCTGGGACACTGCTCCCACATGTAACACCAAGCAGGAGTCAATTGATCAGGATACTATGGCAGGGAAAAGATTTTCTCAAATCTGAGACACAGAGCTGTGGGCACTGGGCACTTCCAGAGGAGCACTGCTCAATCCCATCTCACAGCCCTGAGTCTGACACTGACATGTTTTGTAACCTCGAGGCAAATCATAAGATGTCTGTGGACCCCTCTTTTCCATCTACAGAACCAAAATGGCAGCACAAACCTGTCTTCCCATTAGTTAATTAATCTTAACTAATTAATATCTGAAAGCTGCAAACATCAAATGAAACACTATTTATAAAGACAGTTACCTGCATAGCCCTGATAATGGATAAAGAAGAAAGGAAAGAGAACCTTCATGGCCAATATATCAGCTTTCTCTTATTGCTATCCTACCTCATCAGTCCTTCCTGCTTCAAACACTCTGATTTTCAGTTTTTCCACCAGTGGAAAGAACCTATGTCTACTTCATAAGGTCGGAAGTGCATTTGCAAACGAAGTGGCACAGGCGACTGTGCGATGATCAAGTGGGAAGCTCCGAATGACTACCAAGTGCCAAGGTGAAAGAGCATCCGACCACAGGCAGTGCAACGGGATTTTATATCCCTAATAATATTGCAGCCAGATGAAAAACAGGCAGTTTAGGTCTAAAATTCTGCAAGGCTCTCTCAGCCTGGGACTTCAGGACTAGCAGCATCACAGCAGAAGCAGCTCTGGTTTGTATCCGACTGCCTCCTTTCAAAGAGCCGCTCACACCAGAGATACGCAAGTAGAAAAAGTTGAAATGTGTGTTAAATACCAGGAAGTATAAAGACTGACATTTATCTGAAAGTATTTTTAATAATGGTTCCACTTTTTCACAAAAAACCTATTCTTAATAACACCTGCCTCCTTCTGTTATCTGGAGGAGGCATTTCTATGACTCTAGCGTGAAATAGGAAAAAAGGAAATAAAAAATTGGAGCAAGCCTACATGTGCTGCTAAAGAAAATGGTTTCTGAATTAAAACGAATCTAACATGCATTTTTAAAGCTTGCTCCACCTAGATAGGTTTAAAATATAAGCAGCTTTGCCAGTAAATAAGCAAGTAAACAGCAGAGGAGGGCATGATAAGGGAAGGACCAAGTCAACACTCTCTCCAGAAAATGAGAGCCTACAATTAAGAAATAAGATAACACCAGGAGGTTTATCTCCATTTCAGTCGCAGATGTGCCCATTTGATTTATATGTGAAAAACAATATCAAAACAGACCAAATCAAAACAGTCTTCACATTTATGGGGCTGTGAGTTTGTACTTCTCTTCAGTTACACAGGGATAATTAAGAGAAGACATTTGAAACACCCACTTCAAAAACCGAACATACTTAATATAGGGTAAGATAACACAGAACTTAGTAAAGATGTCAGCTCAGTCTAAAATCATAATTACTGTGTACAACTTGCTCCTGAGAGGTTTTCCCAGTAGAAATAATTGCATTACTTCAAGTTCCTTTTATTAAAAAAAAAAAATTATAGATAGGCATAACATGTAATTTTGCAAACAAAAACCACTGTTTTCCTTTTATTTCCAGATTTTATATTTCCCTGGCAAAATGCTGCAGACTTCAGGGAAAACAGTAACATTCAGCTTGGAGTAAACTTTAACACTTTGAATCAGATTATATTTAAATTAAACAGCTGCACAATTAATGATAGAATAAGCAAACTTCCTAATTACCTGAAGTATAACTTTAATTTTTATGATCTTGTTATCTGTTACCCACCAGCTGGACTACTGCATTCCTTTCTGGCGCTCAACCTGCCCAAAAGAATATTTCGGTTGTTCTGAAGAAAAAACCGGTTACAGAAGGGTGATATATTGAGATTGTGAACACAAGTAGTAGCTTTTGCATTTTAAATTATTGCCTAGCCTCCACAGTACATATATCACCACCCCATAACTCTGATCAACCCCAAAATTTTTGATGGAAGAATGTATTTTTACAAAAGACATCAGGCTGATTAAAGATTTCTAATGATGGACAAGTTCAATATTTCCTCAGCTGGTTGCAAATGTTGAGTGTGCTCCAGTGCTGCAGATGTGTGGTGCCTTTCTATGGCCTGGATTTATTCCCCCTGACTGGATAACCCCACACCTCTGGAGACAGGAAAGATGAGCTGGCCCTACCCCATTTCTGAGCAGTGTGGGCACAGTGCTGCAGGTCCTCGAGTGCTACAACAGTAAAAGTAAATCACATGAAGCCGGTTAAAATGGCATTTTTGGTATTTATAGTAGACATACGCTGAAAACACTGGTTCCTTCAGTCTCTTCAGCTCTCTGTATCCCACACCTGGATTATATTAGGCTTCACTTAAAATGAAGGGAACAAAACCCCCAACATTTCAATCTATTAGCTCCATTGAAAAGAGGTTTCCCTTTACTGGCACAATCTGGTCTCATGGTTAAAAGTATTTCCTTATAGAGATGTGTTACATCTGTGAAGTTGTGCAACATATTAATACTCCATCGAGATAGAAAAAATAATTTTCTCATTTATCTGTTTGCCACAGAGGCTCTTATCAAAGGCTACAAAAGCAACCTCAGTCTTTATAGATATTTCCCAAAATTTACAGACTATCAGTTACAAATCAGCCTTGATCAGCTAGGGGATGAGGGGAGAATAAAAAGACCCTTTACTTTAAAGTCTCCATATCCAGTTTTTCCCTCACATTTGAAGTTAAGGAGAAAAGATTATTTTCTTTTACTTTTAAATGAATCAGCATTTACCCACTGTCTGGTAACTGACCACAGTCACATTTCTCTCCAGTTAGTTTTAAGCCCTTGAGACTGCAAAAGAGACTTTTCTACCCCTTCTTTTTAATGTGACAAGGCTGAAAGTGGAGTAGAAATGCAGCAAAAATACTCAGTGCATGTTGTAGCTTCCAAGCAATTAAAAAAAAAAAACAAAACAACACTCTATGTGTTTTTGCATGTTAATAAACCAAGATAAAATCATAGAGTGATGCTTAAATTCATAGCTTTGAGTGCATCCCTCAGAAATTTAGTGTGAACCAAACTGCAGTTGGAGTGCCCTCATTTTCTCCTATGTGATAGGATGTTATATTGCCAATCACCATGAAACCACTTGTAAAACAAAATTTCAAAGGGAACCTCACAACAGCACCTCAGGCTCAAACACCCCTAAGCTTAGAAGGAAAAATTTCATCTTGAAGGTTCAATCCGATTGCTACAAGTGGGCTGAGCATGAAGAATCGTCCAAATAAACCTTCAGTGTGGGAGGAGTTCACTTTTGGGTTTGAACTCCGGGCCCGTCTTCATGAATTTCACAAATCAGCTGTGAAAACAATTCCATTCACAGTGTGAAGATTTCTAAGCTATTCTATAACTCATTAAGTGTGTGTTAAAAGTCAAATCAATTATTTCCTCACAGACACCAAACAAGTTGTAGCTACATAATAAATAGAAGAAACACTATTTATTAAGTAACAAGTATAATTATTTCCTGAGCAATCACATTCTCTTCCCCTTAGAAATAATCATTTCCTTTGTTCTCCCAGCCTTCAGCTTCTTCCCCACTCATTTTCATCCTCTTTGCAGATTTCCTTGTGGATTGCTGCCTTGTTTGGATGTAGAAAGTGACTAAGTAAGAAGCAGGAGTTTCTCCCAAAAAAACTTTTCCAAGAGGGAGTATTTACACCCGCATTTCCAAGCTGGGGAAAACTGGATAGCTCTTCACATTTCATTTCCTCCCCAGGGACATGGTAGAGTCCCCTTCACTGGAAGTTTTTGGGATACAATTGCTCAGGGTGCTAAATAATTTTACCTAAACTCATTGCTCCCAAAATTGTTCCCACCAAGCTCCCTTCCAAACCGGGCTATTCTATGACTTTGTACTTTGAATTAAGAGAATTTGTGTCCCTTTGAGCAGCAAACCCCGTGGATTCTAAAACGCTCACCAGCTCTGTAAGAAAATGGAAACAATTGAACAACTGAAATAATGACAGGGAAGGATGTTATCTCTGGGTGACCTCCGAGCCCAAGGCCACTGAACCTGTGTGGAGCCTCACTATTGTTCAGTAGAAGTTATTTGATAAAATGATGATGACAACTTTCTTTATCACAATCTTCCCCTCCTATTCCATCTTCATTTTAATTTTGAGTATTCAGCACTATATTTTATTAAGCATAACTTGATTACATGAAGACAGTGTGATGATATTACTATTGACTAGGATATTAGAATAACCTTGAAAAACAGAATTCTTTTAGAGCATTAAATGATCCTATTAATATTTTCGACCTCTGCTCCCTGCTATCACTACCCTCCACGGACTCTGTAGTACAAAAGCAGAAATTAAAGGAGAGTGACAATGTGCACTCTCAGTTTTCTCTATATTTTTATAAATGTACATATCATGTTCACCTACAACTAAACGCACAAACCTCTGCTCTTCAGCCCTGAAGGTCAACCTCCACATGAAGGCTGACCATTCAAAGGTCAGCAAATTCCAGACATTAAGCATCAGGCGGTAATCAATGTTATTCACATCCGAAGAACGGGGGGAACAGAAGAAAAGACAGTTTTCCTCATAGGTGGGAAACATAATTTCATGCTGCCCTGCCTCACCCGTTCTGCTTTCAACAGCCTCTGTCTGAGCTAAATTCCTCACCAGGGAGAGAGGAGCAGCATCACCTGAGACAGTGCTCCAGCCCTGACATCGTGATCTCCCACTTCTGCCTGTCAGCAATGGATTCCCTCCAGCAGCTCCAGCTGAGAGGTGTCCAAGCACACCCAACCCACACAGGCACAGGCACAGTCCAGCCCCAACCCTTTCCCCCACAGTCTCTGCATACACCTGGAAAACAAACTGCAGTGGGGAAGGCTGATCTAGCTGGTAGGAGAGAAATAAAAGACATAGTTTGTGTAACAGAGATGTGAAAATAAGTGATTTCCCAGCCAGACAGCTGAACAAAAATGTTATCAGCTTAATCAGGTGAGCAGGCCTGATGTTTTCAAAGTTTTCTTTAGCCTTAAGAAACTAAGTAACTGAAATCCATCAGAACTTGGTCCTAGAACTCAGGGAATCTCAGGAAAATCTCCACTGGATATGGCCACTGCCTTGTAGTCAAACAGGGAACAGACTTCAAATTTTCCTTCCACCACTGAGCTGAGTGTTTCAGCCCCTAGGTTAAAGGGGTTTTGCAGATGTGAATCCTCTCAACCATTATTTTGCATTTCTAATGTCACAACATCCTTTATCAGGCCATTTCTGAATGTTTGTGTCCTTGCTCAGATCAGAGCTGCTCAAGAAACTGCTGCAAAGAGTTTATTTTCCCAAGTCAGCTGCTCTGACCACAGTGGTCTTTAAATCCCTGTACAGATTTTTTTTTTTCACAGCTGTATCCAAGTTATTCACCTTCATCTGCAAAACTCTTCACAGGCTCAGATTAAAACATGCATTTCGGTAATTTTGTTTCTCTCCTTAAGCCCTCACACAAATCCCAGCATATTGTATATCTAAATTTGATGAGCTGTAATGAGGACAAAACAGTAAATTATCACATTCCTAACCATCATATTAAAATGATGCAGTGGTTAAGGAATTATGTACTGAATAGAGCAGAGCACTGCTCTGCTACATGAGAGTAAATCCATAGTAACTCCAGTGAACTCGCTGAGATTTCAATAGATGTTCCTGGGGACAAAATCTGACCCACAGACCTTCGGGAAGTATATTAGGCCTGTGAGGTTTTGTAAGCAGAATATAGTGAGGATTACATCACATTTTAATAGAAAGCCTGCTCTTAGAAGTGAAGGGTTTTGCACTCGTTGGAAGGTGCTTGTCAAATGAGAAATAGGAGAGCAGGAGGAACTGAAGAATAGCAGCCTTATGTCATGGGTAGTCGTATGAAAGGAAGCCTTGAATAGAGTGCACTATACAGAAAGAATATTGTTATGTTTTCTGACAAGGATCTGGTTTGCTAAGTGATTCTTGAACTCCACAGGGGGACTTGTCTCTTCACCTTGATTTAAAAGAACGTACAAACAATACCACTTAAACTCAAAATATGCTCAGGCTGTCTTCTGATTTCACTCAAAGAATCTCAGAACAAGGCAAAACAGATGGTGCTGAAGCCCTTTCCTTTAGCTAATACCGGCTGTACTTATAAGTCTAGAGAGAGTGAGAGGTTTAAGAGGAAAAACAGACCTTATGCTTTCTTTTTTTTTTTTTTTTAATTGTCAGGGTTTATAAATAAAGAGAAAGTTATTAATCCAATTATTTTCTGTGAAGTATTGATTCACTGCAGAGTGATCCAAGCTAACTGATACTGTGAGTTGCCTTTTCATCAACAGCAAGAAAGAGCTTAGTACATTGGATCAGTTCTCCATAATAAAAAATGGACTAGAGTTTATTTATCATTTTGATTAAAGTAATTTCCCTGTAGATCTGCAGTTTCTTGTGTTAGAAACAGAATTATTTGATGCAGTTATAGGTATTCTACTTGTTATACATAACTCTCTCATCGGCATCCTTTTCTGAAAAGACAACGTTCATTTCACCATTTCTTGCATTTTTAATCATATTCCCAAGGAGAAAAACAAAAACCATGCATCACCACAAAATACTAATCCTCTGTAATCATGGAGAAAAGCTTATAGTGACAAGATGTTTGGATTATTACAGAAAATTTATCAATAAATGACAATAGAAATTAAAACAAACTGTCACAAATATTTTTTATTATCTATTCTTCCAGAGGATAAAAAGGCAGAAAAGAGCACCAAGAAGTCTGAGATTGAAGAGAGCCTTTGTTACCATAGATACTGGGCAGGTGTGTCATTTTCAACTATAAGCACACACATGATAAGAGTCTTCGGACTGCAAATGCACCTGAATAAAATAAGGAGGAGTTGCAACAAAAAAAGAAAAGGAAGTAGAGAGACTGAGCTATTTCACACCTCCAGCTTATCTCGCAGTTGATGTGTTATCAAGTCTCTGAAATTTCCATCTAAACAAAGAGCAAGCAGATTTTTAGAATTTGCTGGGTTGTGAGCTTTCAAATCTGTTCACCCTGCATTCCACCACTTCCACGTAGATTTTAATACCAAATAGTCATGAGATGAATGGTATTTCTAGATATCTAAGTCTGTCTTTCAGACCTTTTTGTCTTCATACACAGAAGTAGAAAATATTAATTTTTTTCTTGGAGATCTGTGAGAAAATCATGGGAGAAAAAATAGTTGGTGGCAACAATTGTTGTTTAGAAAAAAGAAAAAATGTTTAAAAATTCTGTTTCTCAAAACTTTTAAATGCATATTAGAGATGCACTTGCTAACACCCAGCAGCAGTAGCAACCTACACAAAATGATAGAAAATTCCTTCAGATTGCCAGTCCCAGCATTGTATTCTTGAAATGTAAAGAAAAATGTTCATGTTAAAGGTAGAAGTTAACCCTCTCTGGATGCAAATTGGTTATCTTTGGAAGACCATTAAATCTGGTTTCATTAAATGACTTCCACTAGTCACCTAAAAAACAATTGATAGTTTGTATCAACTATTTGCATATCAAAGGAAAAAAAGATTTAAAGAAGCAACAAACACTAAGCCAATTTAAAAATTATTATTTTTCTATCCCTGTAACTGAGATATAGGAATTTCCTTTTCCTTGCAGTCAAATTCATTGGGGATGACGGCTTGGAATATGAGTTGCTAAACAAAAAGTCAACCTGCCCACTTAATCTACATACTGGGTTATTTGTGAGGTAATTTCCCATGAATCTTACTTCCCAACAGGCAGGAGACTGTCTCTTACAACATTTTTCTAGAGGCAAAAAACAGAGGTAAAACTACAATAAAACTCTGACTTAAGCCTTTCTAACCTAAAAAAAAGTTGTGTTTCAGTTGTGGACAGTGATTTTATCAGAACGATCTGTGTACCTGCTCATCTCACTTCTGTTATAGTAATTCATGTGCATTGCATCAACATCAACAGATCTTTTTTCCCTGAAAGATGTACAAGCAGAGTTTCATTGAGAAGGCAGAAAACCCTGTGTGAGCCAAAGCTTGGCAGGTATTTCATCAAAGAAGGGGTAGGCCTCTGGGAATATGAAGCATTAGTCATTCCAGGGAAATTAATGATGATCTTTACTTTAAATATCTTCTTCATGTCTGTGAATAATAACAACTTGCTGTATCTAACTATGTTTCTATCTTAATCCACGACTGTAGGCAGAAATTACTTCCAGTATTCCAATGATAAAACCACATTCCTGAGGAGCTATCAGAACAGTGGCTTCTGTTTTTCTCCAGCTGGCCATCCCCTGGTCTTGGAGAAGAGCTTTTATTTCTCCTTGAATCAAAGAACCACCTCGTGCCTCAGAAGGAAACTGAGTTTCTCACCCTGAGGTTTCCAAGAGGTCCCAGTGGACAAGGTGCCATCGCCACACACGCTCACGCCTCAAACATGGTTTTCAGAAAGCAGGATGTCTTCATGCCTAGGTTTTGAAAATGCCTTCTTTCAATGCAACAAAGTGAGTCCTGACCACAGGATGTCACTGAAGCTCATACTTCACAGGAGCATGGGATTTTGCATTGCCATCCTAGTCAGAATGCGATACCCACTTCTTCACATTAGCTTTAATTAGATCCAGTCATGTTCTTCAACGTGATGATAGTATAGACTTCTATGACTAATTATTCTCAGTAATCACAATGCTAATAAAAATCTTTGTATAGCAGAAATCATCCATTAATTGAACGTTAATCTCATGAGGCCATTTACCCATTTATCCATTTATGTGTTTTCACTAAAAGCAAACGGCACATGTACGTTTTTCAAAGAAGAAGAAGCATAAAATATTTTTCTGGTATTATCTTGAGGCTATGTGCCAGATGAAGCAAACTTAATTCTTCATCTCCAGCCATCAAGTCTCACACCAAAGAGCCATTCAAACTCTGAGATGTATCATCAGTCTATTCACAGACAGCAACACTGCCCAGATCCTAGTGCCGAGAAAATCCTACCTACCTGTTTCCATGATCATTTACATTTGGAATCCTTATTAATAAACAAGCCATGTCCAGCCAGGAAACCACTTGATTTCACTTTAACAATTTGACAGGTTTACATCAAAAAAATATTAATGATTGTCCAATTCTTAGCCATTTCACCTCTGTTTTCCCAGTTGGTAAAAGAGACGTAGGAGCGACAAATCCTCCCTTGGCCCAATTTGACATTTTCTTTCTTCTTCAAGAATGCCGTAGATAGTCTAATAGTGAATTCTCTTCCACCTTCCTTACCTTCTTTGATAAAACAAAGTCAATTACCATCCAACTCCAAGCCTTGTTTTCTGAGGGTATTCACAAGGAAATATATCAAAGGCTGCCTAAAACATCATATGAGTTGAACATCTTCCATTAGCACAATGTGGATCGCAGCAAGGATTAGGAAGAGAGGTTGCCCTAATAACTTTGTTCAGTCTTTTGTTGATGGAGGACATTTGTTTACCTTTTTTCCCCCCTAGATCACAGCAGCACACAACAGATTTCACCACTAGAATTTTCTGATACATCACAGGAAGGGATGTCTACTAAAATTCCTTCAGAGACCCCATGTCTTGCATGGAGGGACACATGCACAGGGCAGATATGAAGCGCTACACAACCTCTCCACATTTCAGTTGCAGAAAAATTCCTGTCCTCCAGACTGGCTCTGTGTTAAGCCAAGATCATCAGGTTAACCATCAGTGAACTGCTGACACTAAACTGAGGAACAGTACTGGTGAGACCCTCGGAGAGCAGGTGATATTTTGAGGCATTGCCATTACAGTGCAGGCTTTTTTGGAAGTTCCCAGTTGGGAATGTCTGAGCCATTCTTCAGTTGGATGATTCTCAGACTCTGCCTCATTGCAGAATCTGTGAACTGCCCGGGAATTTGACTAGAAAATTGTTCCATGCTTAATGTGATGGCCTGGTTTCACTGATGACTGCTGCTGCAGTCTGCTGCCACGTATTTCCCTCATCCCGCCCTCTCCCCCATGCCATGAAGTTCTCCAAACTCCCATGTGCACAACACACCAGCAGCAGACACCATAATGTTCAGGGACACTTCCTTTTCTTTGGTGTCCTGTTTTCCTACAACTCCTCCTGGCAGAAAAACCATTCGTAGGAAAATTTAAACAGTGAAGTACACAGCAGTGTATTCCTCAGTCGCTAAGATTTTCAGGAGCAGTTCTGAATTCTGCTCTCTTCGTCAGCTTCTCCTAAAGTTTAAATAATTCTCTCCTTCAAGTGATCTATGGGTCTATCCCAGGGCAAAAACCTCCATGAAAAGGATTTTTGATCACAATTCTACCTCTGACACAGAAGATGGGTACAGCTCCATCATATAACAGATGAAATTTTTTAATGAGCTGCTTTGGAGCCTGGGATAATTTATGCCACAGTCTATGTCATTCCAAGTACAAACACTCATTTGACCTGTTGTCTGATAACAAAACCCTAACATAATTTTAAAAACAAGTGGAGGGGGAGGGGGTTACATTACATGATTGCCCTACAGGAGGGCAGGACAGAAGTATCACTCATGATGAATCATGGATCTGTAGCAATGGCTTAATGAAAATATACGCTGTTACTTCTAAACCGGGATTGTGCTTTTTATGGTGTTTCGGGCAAATAAATGGAAAAGAACCTCAGTTAGCAGGGCTGCAGTAACACATAAAGAAGACATTTGGTTCAGCCCATACTAATTTCTAGCATCCTTGTATTTTTCTAAACGTTTAGGGTTTTATTTAATGATATTATAGTTCATTTATGAAAGCTGTTATGGAACAAATACAAAATCCACTCAGACTTAGGTCAAAGGAAAAATAAGCATTACCTAGTACAGAGGCAGGAAAGGACTACCATATCTTTTTTGTTGCTGTTTTGGGGTTTTTTTCCTGGGAATTTAAAATCTGCATTTAACAGTGGTAATGGTTGAGAGATAATCCCTGGAACCACTTAAGACAGAGAACTTTGTTACTGCTTGTCCTTATCTGGATAATCAAATAATAAAGTCCAATTGGCTACCAAAGCAGAGCTTTCAACCTAACTCTGAAATACTTTAAATGTAATTTGTTCAGTAAACTGCAGTACATTAAATTTCTATATTAAGTAAATTATAAGGAAGAGTGCACTTTGCAAAATTAAAAAGTGCTCCGTTAACTTATCTATTACTCCTCTGGGAAAGTTTCCAAAGTGTGTCTAGTACAATTAGATACTTTCTTTATGGACAGTCTATAGCCAGGAAAGAATTCTTGCAGCTCAGCAAATGTGTTTCCAGTATTGTTGTAGACTCCTTTTTATTTTCCAAGGTGAAATTTCCTGATCACAAACACCATTTTTCTAGGTTGTATGGGCAGATTGAAGAGTTTTAGATAAAAATAACTACCTAAATCACTATCTGGCAGTTAGAATCAAAGAAATATTGATCACATGCTTTTAAGCGACTTTTTTAAAAAGTAGTCTTTGGAAATGCACTTAGAATAAAAGTAAGTGGGATACAGCGAATTTACTTCAGTAGAGTCCCACCACACAGCAATTACAAACTGCCTTCATCACATGCTACAGGATAAAAAGCAGATATTGCATTCAAGATGTTATCTTTATAAGAAAAGATACCAGTGCTTCAGAGAGATATGAAAAGTGATTGACCCCAATTTGGTTTTTTTCTGTAAAACCTATCATTGTAAACTGGTTTTTTACTGTTTGGATACTGAAGTCTGAGTGTGTAGGAGTCTCAGTCCCCTATCACTGCGATGAACCAACTAATCAATGCTTTTTAGTTACAGACTCTTCTTAATTACTGTTATGGCAAAAATCTTATTTGGATGAGATATGCCTCCCTTTGGACCTTGCTAGACAAAGTCCAAGAGGAAAAAAAAAGAGAGGGGGACTCCTTACTGTGCAAGAAATGGCTGCAAAAAAACCCCAGAAAGTTAACATTCCTGAAAGGATTGTTGTATATTGTTAGTGTGTGTCATCCAGAAAAATAAATATGCTGAAACTGCATCTGTGGAAGCTTATAGAAGTGTCAAAGATTAAGGGCACAGCATAGCCAGGCTTTCAAATCAACCATACTGAGAGCTCTGCAAAAGCTGGAAGACTCTGAGTGTTAAACACAACAGGCACCATCAGAAACCTCCTCTCCCAAAGAAAAACTGCACCAGCTGAAAAATCACAAATACCTAAAGCGGAATGTCTGAACTCCAGGTCAGCGATGTGCTTGCCAGAATTTCAGTATCACCCTTCCCACAGAAAATATTCCCACAACTTCTTCTGATTTTAAATGCCATGATCCCAGAAAAAGTTACCCATGAACAGTAGTCATGCGAAAAGCAGAAAATAACTCCCAGCATGTATGTGGTCTTTTAACACCAAAGCTCGTGGTCTCTTTTCACTCACCTACTGAAGATTCCAAGGCCTGGGTTGTGCATGCCCAGGCCTTCAGCAGCTGACACACAGCTGGCCAGGACTTCCTGGACATGCTGAAATAATGACCATTGGCCAAATGAGAGAATTGTTTGTGGCTGTCAGGGAGGACCTTGTCTGTGCTCTGCTGTTGCTGTAAGCGGCTGCTGACTCCAGTGTGATTAGAGAGGTGGCTTCTACACACCTTTTGCATCTCTATGAATGATGCATTATTTAAACAAGATCATTCCAAAGAGTCATCTTACTGAAATATCTCTCAAGGATTAAGACAGGTTTATTACCAGTTGAATACCCAGCAACTATAAATATACTACCCATTTTATTCCAAACTGCCTTTTCATGAGCTGGCTCTCCCAGGGAACAGGCACGAGGTGAACCACACACTGAATGTAGAAAAGCCTGTAGAACAATAAACAATCATGCATAGCTCTCTGGCTGGAGACAGCTGGTGCTGACTCAGGTAGAGTGGAGCCTGGCAGACACTGTCATTCACATCCTCAAGCCCTTTGAGGAGTTAGTTTGAAAAATAAGCTCCAGAGATGTGTGTATGTGTGTCATCATGCCAGCTGCCAGGGCTCTGACAGTCCCACCTCAGCATGTGAGTACTGGATCAAGGCAACGAGGCCAAAAAAAAGGAAGTGTTATCTTGTCTTTCTGAGCCATTTAACAGCGTGGTGTCAGCGAAGGCACCACGTAGAATGAGCTCTGATTCCTCAGCTCAGGCACTGCTCTGCCAGTTCTTGATTTCCCCAAGATAATGCCAGAACCATCACACACAGTCAAGCTGAGGAACATCAGGGGAAATTCCCAGTCTTCCAAGAAGCAATAATAAAGACCAAAGATTATCATCCGGCCCACCTGGAAGCTGCAAATGTAATGAGCTATTTGGAAAAGATCACGACAACCTCAAACTCAAGTGACTCTTGTTTCTGCCAAATCTGAACCAGTTCTGTGCCTCGCTGAGCTCACTACACACAGAGTAGGTCTTGCTGAGTGGTGGAAGTCTAACACCAGCTCACTTCCACATCTTGCAAACCTGGCTTTGTCTTCGCTTGGAGCTCTTCCCAGCAACGTTCTTTCTGAGAGGCTCTTCAGCTACACTGAGGATGTTACATCTAAAAACAGATGCCAGCTCCTGCCAGCAAATGCAAAATGGCTCGTCGCCTTGCAGTGTAATCTGCCCACGCTCAGATTTTGTATCAGTGGCTATTTGCAATTTTTTACCAGGATTTTTGGGATACTTGTGCACGTTATGATCTTAATTTTTACAGAAAATTTCGATATTATCACATAAGCCAAAGTGCTTATCTTATATTCCCTGTTTTAATTTTTAAGTAGATCTACAAGTACTAAAAACCAAGCAGAAATTTGCTTCCCTCCCCAGGATTCTTTTCCCTTCCATTCCTCAAGTCTATGAAACATTTGTCACAGGTAACATATATAAAATGCATTGAGAGACATTTGCCTTCCCACTCTTCCTTACAGAACAATCTTTAAACCTTTTGGGATGCATGCTGCAAATAGGATTTTAATTTTCAGTATTTGTACATTTAATGCATAGCAGATGACTTAACTCCTACTCTTATTTGCTTTGAGTCTTTTATTGTGGATAACTTTGGAAGATTGCTGTGGAAAGTGCATGTTGGGGGGGAAATTCTACTATTTCATATGCTGTACTAAAATCACAGGACTGTATTTAAGCTTAAGAGGGGAAGAAAATACCTCCTATTTAAAGGAAATAGTGAATGACAACCAGCTCATCCCCATCTCTAAATGCAAGCATTTGACTTAGGGGCTCTGGACCACATTCTGGCAAAACTCACCTCTTCCTAATATTTACAGTACCAATATTTATATCCATAGGCTTTATAGGAAATTATATCCTTAACAAGATATCTGAACTGTAGTATAGTTAGGTATCTACAATAATTTCAAGTCATGAATATCCATTAATGCAAACTTTCCCAAACAAAAAGTTTGCTTAGAAGAGCTTTCCACAAAATCTCCCTTCTCTCTTTCTTTTCACCTTCAGGTGGCCTGTTGCTGCACCATCCCATCCTTTTCCTATGTCTTTGTTCATTCCCACAGCTGCAGCACCAGGATGCAGCCTCTGGACTTATCCTACGCAGCCTGAAACCCAAAGTCAAGGTGGGGGCGTCAAAAGAAATTTTTTCGCCCAAACTGGGAGTGTCATTCCCAACCTTCCAGCTGTAAACCAGCAACTACATTGCTTTTGGTGCCCAGAACGTGAATGAGAACTGCTTCTGTGTACAGGAACGTCCTGAGTGATCAAACTGGCAAGCAAATGTCTGGTTCTCCACACATTCCCTGTTGCGTCCAGAAGTCAGGGAGTTTTTTGAATGTTGCACCTTATTGCAACTGGCACAGCTTTATCAGGTCTCTATTGAGCTGTCCCACAGGAGCACATCCTGGCTTCTACGTAGACCTGACAGAATAGAAAAAAGAGATGTCTTCTCACTCATCATCAGATTGTTAGTAAACAAGGCACATTAAGCAGTGTTTCTGTTCAACAAAGACCCTGCTGGGTAATTTTGGATCATTTACCCCCAGTTAACCATTAATTGCTACATAAAATTTTAATCTCCATTTAAACAGACTAAAGCTCTGTATCTGTTTCTGTGTCAGCCTCAAGACAGCAGTAACTTTGCAGCTGTGGAATACTGACTGCTTCATTTTTCCTAAACAGGAAGGCAACATCATGCACAACCCAAATGTTAAATGAGGAATTAAAAAAAAAAGGTAAAAATTGCCATTGTGAAGAAGAAAGACCAAGAAGGGGTGGAAAGGGAAAGAGCGGGAAGAAGGCCAAAAAGTCAAGGAAAGGCAAGGTTGAAATGCACTTTTTTTTTTTTTTTTTTTTTTTTTTAAATAATAGATAAATATTGCCTTAAAAGAGTCTGAGGGCTCTTTCGCACTTTCAGGGAGTTAACCCCCACAGATTTTTTTTTTTAAAGAATTGCTAATACAGTGAATTAACCAAAACCTAGCAAGTTTTGTTCCCATATCACTTTTGTCTGTTACCTGTGCACAGGGTGACCGACATTGGTGGTTTCTGCTGGGCTCTGCCACTTAACAGAAAAATCTGTAGTGTGGTGGCTGATATTAAAATGGATAAATTGATTCAGAACACCACATCCTTAACAAAACCCCAAATAAAAATAGCACATTTATGAACAGCTTTCCTTGACATAATCTCAGAGGACAGAAGGAAAAATCACCATTTCTCATATGCACCTCCACACACACACACACACACAGAGGAAGTTCCCAGCTTCTTGCCAGGAAGGGACTGATCTCCACCTACTGCAGGGAAAAGCAGATGTCCCATGGGCAAAGTCAAATGTAAAGCAAATAGCTCCTTGGAGTCCGAGTTCTTAAGAAAGACAGAAATAAAGAAGATCTATGGCTTCCCTCAGCCAGAGAGTGAAATCTCAGCTCCACTGATGTCAGTGGGAGCCTGTTCCTGACTTCAGTCAGGCTGGAATATTAACCAGTGTGTTTAACCATAAAGAAAGGGGGCTGCTTTAAGCAAATTTTACCACCTTCTTTTAACCTGAATGTGAGGGAACTTACTCCCAGCTTCGATGTTGTACCTATACAAAGCCTCTTTTTTCAGTTTCTCCCTCTTCTTGGACTTTGCAAGCTCTCTAGGCAGTATTTAATCCTCATTTGTATCCTGAATTAAATGAGGCAGTATTGAAATGTTGAGCTTTGTGCAGGGCCTCTAACTAGAAAAGAATTTCCTGCTGACTTTGGGATATTTTGACACGATCCTGCTCCTCAATTCTTGGCGTCATGAGTCTTTTCAGCAAAAGCATGCACCTGGTTTAGAAAAACCTTGACATATTAAGGACATCTACATCCAGATTCATCACTAAAAATAAATAGAGAAAAAACAAGAACAATGCATTTTACTAATATGCTTCTCTTCGGTGTTATGAAATTGTGAAAAAGCATTCACAGGAAAAAGTCCAAAAAATTGATGGTTCTTACGTTGTTAGTTATACAAAAATAATTTCCTTTACCACAAAAACAGTCTTACAAATGATTATTTTTATTATTTTTTAATGCTATTTGTATAAAAGCAAAAGTGCAAATCTTCAGGCTAAGATGTATTTAAGGCATATTTAAACAGACTCAGGAAGGCATATATCCACATTTTAATTAATAGGCCTTCAAAGGCAGATCCTGGTAAACTATCTATCTGGACACAAATCTGTTCCCTGCTCCTCAGAAAAAAAAGACAAGATGTCTCATGGATTAAATATAAATGTAAATGAGGGAGATAATTTGTTTCTTTTTCTGAAAAAAAGTATGAAAAAAAAAAAATTACTGTTCTTTGTTAACTGATTTCTGTGTTGAGGTTGAAATAATGAACAACAACCATGGGAACTATAAGACTTTCTTACCCATATATATGCAATAAACATCTGAGGGTAAGGATTTTATGTGGGTTTTTTCTATCACATGAGGCAATAGTGGAAATAAATGAATTTTTATGAGCCATATGAAGATTTTCCAGACAAAATGATGCCAAGGAAAGGCTGCCAGAAAAATTTGGGCCTTCTCTGATTGATCTCCATTATTACTAAAATCCTGGACAATGCGCAGCAAATACAGTCTTGGAATTTCAGCTATGACTTCTGTAGTAAATATACCCACTCCCCTACCATCAAAAGATTGAAAATCTCAGTAAAGGAAATCTTGAATATGTTTTTCAATTGAGAAAGGAACTGTTAGTGAAGCGCTTTTCATAGATATGTATTTGCTTTGGTTTTTAAAACACCTTTGGCTGGAGTAAATTCAGTGTTGGTGAGATTAAATCCATGGCACATCCATGAAGACTCCATCAAAATTCTGAGGCTGCAGGGGAAACTTGCATAAAAGTAGCTGTCTTAAGCCACAAAAAATGCTTTTCAACATACTCTGAAAAAGGAAAGTTAAGTGTTGCTCCTTTGTGTATATAATGGTAGGAAAAAAGTGCATCAGTCAATTGCTGCTGTGCATGAAGAGAGTTCAGATAACACTAAAATCCTTGCTCATCACCCCCCTGTACATTTTGAAGGGCACGTAATAAAAAGTCTGAGTAGAAGATTTGTAAGACAGCACCTGTGTATGCAGCTGACAAGACAATTCAAGTGAATTTGGGATGCTGACTTCAGACACCACTACGCTCATTCCTCAACTATGATTTGGGTTTATTAATGTTCCTGTACAGAAATTAATTAAAGCCATATTACATGATGGTCTTCGGAAAAACTCCTTAAACACAGAGGATGTCCCTCACCAGAAGGACAGAAAAGTCAGAAAATAAAATTGCAAGTTAATAACCAAACTTCTTAATTCTGGGACAAGACCAAAACGAAAGGGTTGTCAGTTAATATGCAGCCCCAAAAACCCTGAGTAAACAAGTTGGAGAGCCTGGCCGAGAAGTTTGACTCAGGGGTGTTGTTGAATGCACACATTGGGGCTCAGGTTCCCATCCCAGCTTGGAAAGTGTCATCCCTGAACTCCTCACAGCTTTCCATTAGGAATTCACTGCACGGGGTTCAGCTCTGTGCCACCTGGCAATTCTGTTCCTGTAACAGCACAGGGAGGAACCCACAGCCCAGGTCCTTCCTCTCCGTGAGCCCAAAGGGTGGAATACAGAGTGCCTGGCAGAATTGCCAAATCCTGAATTGCAGGTAGCTTTTGGCAGCCCTTGGCAGTGGCTAATTTTTGTTTAATCTCACAGTTTAATCTCCATGCATAGAAATGCAATGTTGGTGGTTAATTAAACTGAACTGTGCAATCCAAACAAAGGATCCATGCCTCTGCCATGCCCCAAAGATCCTCTACATTTAATTACTCTTCCTGTACTGCACTTCTGCTTTATTATAAAGCACCATTCGGATTTGGGACAATTCCAAGCAGCAGTCACCCATAATTTGCAATAACTTGAACTGAAATAATAAAAATGCTATTTCCTGTTCTTGCTGACTTTCTACCTCCCCTAACACCATGATTTTATGTGCAAAAGAAGTCACTTGTTACATCTTTTCCTTTCTGGCTCAGTATGAGTACAAATTCCTCCCCTAAGTCTCATGAGATGCTAAGGTGCTTTCTCGGAAAAGCTTCTGCATCACAGTCATTTCTCAGATTTCATGGAGAGATTGTGACAGGACCAGAAGGAATAGTAAGGCAAGAAAAAGTAAAAAACAGACTTTGGATAGGACAGGAAACAGACAAAATTCAAATGTTTGTTTTTCAAAACAGAATTAAAGATACATTAAATTGATGGTTGACAATTATTTATGGACCTTGAATGATTGACTGCAAATCAGATTTAAACTTACCATTATTTCAGAACAGTTTGGAATCTGAGCTGAATATTTTCCAAGGCCTAATAGTAGGAATTTGATAACATTATGCAAAGTAGTATATCCAGCATAATACCAAACCATCATAGAATAAAACAGAAACAGCAATCACTACTATAATATGTAGGAGTTGAAGGCGTGAAGCAAACACAAGCCATTGATAAAAGTCAACATTTGCCAGGCATTACCATACAGTTCCTGCAGATACCTCCCATTCTGAGAAAAAAACCCACTGAATCGTTATATACTACTATGAAATAACTGATGGCATGTTTATGACCTTTTCAGATCAAAAGCAAATTATAGCTTATAAAGAGAATATTTACACAATAATGTGAATTCAGTATGCTGCATATCAAATTTAACCACAAATCAGGAATTGGAACGGTAAAATGCCACACAGTACTTCATTACGATTCAGGATAGCCAGGTGATAATTCTAGTGCTTTGCTGATTATAATTTCTTTAGCACACAATGTAATGAAAGAAAAAATGGGAACAGTGGAAACATTTTGGCATGATTAAATGGCCACTGTGTTCAAACAAAAGTTCTGATCTAAATCTATTCTGAATTAAATAGCTGCCAGAAAGAAGATTAATCTAACGCCTGGGCAGTGGAATGGGACTTGTGATTTGGCTTCCTTTTCCAGCCCCACGGGACTCTGCACCAAGCCACTGTTTTTTAGAGTTTTCATATCCATTTTACGAATGGATATCACCATACATTTTACAGCCAATGTACTGACATATTAACACACTCAGGAAACAGACAGGAGTACATCTACCTTTTTCCAAGAACAAGTCCAACACGGAGGGTCCAAATGTAATTGATTGTAGACAGAATGGTGTAAGAATTAAAATCAAACCCAAGAAAAATAGGTATTTGGCACACAAAGACCTTTTTTTATGTATTTTAACTGTCAGTATGATTTAGCTAAGTTTTATTAAGCTTTCTGTTCCTCACCTTTACAACTATGATATGAAAAAAAATTTGTAGTGTCAAAACACTGAGTCTAAATTGTGTTGTTTTATTTCTACTGTAATAAATACAGCAGATATGGCTCTAGTGGAAATGCATGGCAATATTTTGTAAATGAAGAGGGCCAGACCTGGGGGATCAGTCAGCATGTCCAAGGGCAGGGCTGCCACTCAGGCTGGAGCAAAGGGCAGGCAGGAACCTTACAAAACTCAGCAAGGAGAAATGCAAAGTCTTGCAACCCCTTGCCATGACAGAGGGCTGGGAACTGCCTGGCTGGGGAGAGAACGAGTTTCACATGAGCCAGCCATGTGCCTTAGCAGCAAAGGAGGACAGCAGCATCCTTGGCTGTATGAACAGGAGCATGGCCAGGGGATGCAGGGAAGCAATTATTCCTCTGTACTCAGCCATTGTCTAGTTCTGCCCCTTCATGTATGAGAGGCACTGATCATCTGGAGCAAGTTCAGCAGAGGGACACTGGGATGGCTGTGGGGTGAAGCACTTGCTCTGGGGCTGGAGGGTCAGGGCTTGCTCAGTCTGGAAAAGAGACACCAGACCCCAGAGCCTACAAAGAGTCCCACAGAAGAGAGACTGGGCTCTCCACAGCGGTGCATCCCAGCAGGACTGAGCAACAACTGATACAAATTGAAATTAGAGCAGACCTGATGGCAGAGAAGGAGAAACTTGTTTCCCACGAGGACAGCACAGAGAGGTTGTGCCATTTCTGTCCTTGGAGGTTTTCTGGATCTGACTGGATAAAGCCCTGAGCAACTTGGTCTGATTTCACAGCCGGCTCTGCTTGGAGAAGGAGGTTGGACTAGAGATCTCCTGAGGTCCTTTCCAACCTCAATTATTCTGTGATTCCATGATTCTGTAATTAACTGAGCATGAAACCTAAGCTGGAAAGAAATTAAATTGCTTTCTTCTTACCCCAACCCCCTGTCAAGCTATTTTTTGTTTAATTATTTTTGAGTACTGACATGGAGAGCTAGCTTTCTGTATTCTCCAGTAAATAAAGATATATAGCTTACATTGCTTGACTGACTGCACAAAATTTGACATATTAGAACTTGGTGCAGTGAAGAAAGGATGTGGATTTATAGCCTGATGTGTATATTTTTATATTGAAACTGCCTGTGACTCAGACCAACTTAAGAAAGGAAGAAACTATGGCACAGCTGGATTCACAATCAAGGACCTGTTTCCTGATTTAAAATTTCCTGCATATTTACTGAAGCATTGCTTCACACACTTTTCTCTTTCATCTCCCAGTCTTAAAGGCAACAGAAACTGCAAAAGATACAGTGAAGTTCAAGAATTATAATCTTATCCTAATTATCCTTATTATACATTTTTAGACGGACCTTTAATTATTTGCATCTAAGCGGGTCCATGGAATCTCATGAACAGAAAACAATAGTGGGCAAGGGCTTGGATGTGGAGGCAGAACCCTTCTCTGTGTCTGTCAGATGTAGAGGCCAGATGACCTGCTTCTTTGGAGGCTTTAGAAAATGAAATGGAAATGTTTCTGTGAAGAACAGAGGCCACGATCTCTTCACGGCTTATTCATATTCCCTTGCCCTTCCTGCCTGCTTCTCTGGAATTATCTATTTTGATTTCACACAGAGAAGTTTAAGCATACAAAACCCACAGACCTTCTACCCACCCCAGATGTAAGCTCACATTTCTTTCTTAGTGACTGAATATGAACACTGTGCTCACAGTACTCTGTGCTCTTGTCCCATGAGGGAGTTTGGATAATGTTTAAATTAGTTTTTAGGTTCTCTAGATCAAATGAGAGAATAAACAGGATCAGCCAAACACAGAGAAGAAAGAGTTAAGAGAGTCGTGGCTAAGTTGTAGCTGTTTTTCTCTCCTCAGTATGCATCCTCCTGAAGGCAGCCAGGGTGGCTTATTGTATCTCCAATCCTGGATATTGACAGAATGAGGTAGAAGCTAATGGCTGAATGCAGCAACAGGCCTTGTAGCTAAAAAAGCAAAATAAGCACATTGCACACAGCTCTATTTTTTATTAAATACAGTTTAAAGCCTGGCATTAAGGGTGTTGTTTTTTGTTTTTCTAAAAATCCCAGATCGTTTGAGGACAGGCTGCCAAGTTCATCCATCAACTCAGCCACTGAAATATTGGTGTTCTAAAAAATTTATACAGCATGAGTTCTCCACAACCTGCAACTGTGAGGACTTTTGTTTTCAAATTATAGTCTTCCACTTCAATTCAATCCTCTTTTTAAAAAGGAAAGGCCTCTCTTTTAGAAAAACGTTTGCCTTCAGTGAGCTACATGGCCTTGAGAACAGGTATTTTAGGCAGGATGCAGGTCCCGGAGGCTGGAGGATGGGAATTTTAAGCATGTATTTAGTTGTGTCCATGTTAGAGTAACAGTTTCTACTGGGAAATCTCATTTTCTGTTACCATGAGTCAGAATGTTCTACACTGAACTCTGACTTCTCAAAACCAGAATTTTAGGCAACGAAACGTCACTTTCTACAATAAACACACACCTTCAACTGTTGTTTTTATAGAATCAGAATAATTCAGGTCAGTAGCAACCTTGGGAGGTTATCTCAGCCAAGCTCCTGCTCAAAGCAAGTTTTATATTCAACAAGAAAACATAGGCTATGTATAATGATTATTCTGGAACTTAATTAGCCTCAAAAAGATAACATCCTAACCTCTGTCCAGCTCTCTTTCATGTGGAGGGATGACATACAGTCAGAAGTGTACAAGAATGTTGCCTGCATTGTGAAACAAAAATAGATCTGACACAAATGTCATAAGGCATAAAACAGTGCAGGGAAGTTGTAAAGGTAAAGCTGAAGTTTGCACATGAAACAATACAGACCAAATCTCCCTTCATGACAAGTTTCTCTTTTCAAAATAAGTCAACTTTTTTAAGAACAGCAAAAGGGAGAAAACAGTCAAAAGAAAGTGATTGTCATTGGTTTATTAAGGAAAAATCCATCAAAATGCATTTCAAATACTTTAAAATCTGTGTATCTACACAAATTCCTGATTTTATTTATTTATGACTTAAAAGAGAATAAAGTCAGAGAAATTCCTTAAATTCCAGGGTTCCTGGTGCAGCATCCCTTAATGTCAGTGGTATGAAATGCACACAAATGCAGTTCCACTCGGCTGCCACTGCAGCAGTGCAGTGGGCTCAGAGCTGGCCCTGGCCTGCAACCTCAGCAGCTGCAAATTCCAACCAGAGCTGCAACTTTGGAAAGCAGCACATTAAATGCAAAAAACTACCCCGTGCTGGTCCCCAGAGCAGTGTGTCCAGCCCTATAACACGTCCCACCTAGGGACAGGACTCGTGGGGTAGCAATAGCTCATGAGAAACCTGTGCAGAATTTTGTCTTTATCTACGATGGCTTTAGTGAGGGAAACTTCTACCCCTCCTCCAGCCACATCTACCTCGCCATTATAACCTGTATTCTAAGCAATGCAAGCAGAAAACATTCCCTGTGCCTGGAAACAGGGCTGGATTTGCCCATGATCTGGATATCAACAGCCCTGTCCTTCATGCCATCCCAGCCACACTACTCCACTGCTCTTAAAACAGCTTCCAGCCATGAAAACCTAAGCTGCTTCCTAGACCTTTTGGATGTCCAGGCTGAGTAATATTTGACTGACATGGAGCCCGCAGAAGAGAAGGATCATATCTCATTATTATCACATAAAATATAAATAATACCACAAAAAATATAAAATCCAAACAGTGCAGTGACTCCTCTACAAATTCAGTTCATTTTTCTCATTAAAACATAAGACAAAAGCGCTCACTGACACTAAAATTCTCTGCAAATACCAATGCAAGTTATCTGGTAAAAGGTAATAAAATGCAACCTGTAGACAATACCGTATTTGATATCTATAGGAACATAAAGCTATTCCTGACGCAGACAAACCACCAGTTTCATTCAACTCTAACAGAATTATTCCTAACATGTGGTGGCAAACCCACTAGTTCTGCATGACGGTGTGACTTTGCAAAGTAAGCCATATGTAGAAGTTTAATTGTTGTTTGTTTGTTAAGCTAGTTGCAAAATAGTTAATTATGTACTAATACAATGTTAAAATTTGTCCAATAATTACTTAAATACTTTGGTTGTTTTCTCTGATGAACCAGCCTCACTCATTCTAAGCAAATATTCACATATCCTGCACTAAGGTCAGATTTTAGCACTGTTCAGCCTCTCTGAAACTAAGGACCGAGTCAATGACAGCACACATATACTTAATCACAAGAGGTAATTTAACCATTCTAGAAGAACTTCTGATAGCAAAAGATCTCTCCGTGCTGAAATACAGACTCATGGAACAGAAAATTAATGCACTTTTTAATACTTTGGAGAGTATTAAAAGTGTGATGAAACTCAGCTTACAAACATTGACCTAACAGTGAGCCTTTTATTTATATACTGAGTTTCTCTGATGCCTCTAAAACAATATATGGCTAAAAATATTTTTTACAGTTACCACTTAGAAATGTAAAAGCCAATAAAGGTTGGTCAAAAGAAAAAGAAAGGGAAAAAAAATCAAACAAGCTGAAAATTCCTGTTAAAAAAGAAATATAAACAGCTTTCCTTTTCCTCTATACTACTTTTACAGGGAGCTCTCTTTAACCAGCGAAGAGATTAATTCCTTTTTTTCTTTTTTACAATATCACACAAACACAACCAAAACACACAAATAAAACTTTGAATACACCAGCACCCTGAACTGCACATACAACTGTTACTGGCTCAGGCAACACTTAGTGACAAAGCTTATGGCTTTCCATCTGTCACCCAAAAAGCCGGCAGTAACACGGCACAGCCTCGGAGCTGAGCTCGGTGACCTGCTGCATGGGGGGAGGCTTCACTCCTCATCTGGCTGCTACAGAGCTCAGGATGGAGAAGGGCTGCCCGGGACAGCTGGTCACACAAAAGAGGGGACAACTCATCCCAGCTGGGGAAACTGTCCACATCACTCCAGAAGCATTTCTTGATAAGATCAGGAAATCAGAAACGGGCAGAGCGAACTCTGAGAGAAAGAGGAGACCCTGGAAGTTCGGAGGGACCGTTCCCTGGTTTTCTGTGAGACCCTGGAAGTAGGTTGTGTTCAGTCCAATTTCTCCAGCCCACGTGAAATGAAGTTCCTCTCAACATAAGCAAAATACAGCATCTTGTGCAAGTAAAGAGTTTCCTAGGCCAAAGATAAAATTTATATTGATGTGAATCCTAGTTCTTCTCTAGAGACAGGCCTTTTAAGGTGAAAAAGCAAGAAAAAGGGAACAATTTAATAAAAAAACCTAGAGTAGGACTTCCCTGTTACTGTCTGTGATATCGTAGGGAAAAATATGTGCAATCTTTGTACAATGAGTGCATTGAACTGATTGGCAATCAGAGAAACTGCTAGTTTCCAGAGAAAGTGGACTGGGGACATCCAAAAATTTCTGAAAAATACCCAAAGCCTTCAGCTTGTGCTCAGAGGAGATTTTCTGATTTTAAAAAATGACACAACTAGAGGAAGCCCAGATACATGATTGCAGTAGCAAAGAATAATTTTCATAAACAGACAAAAGTTGTAATTAGTTTAAACCTTCCTTGTCTGTTTGTATAGTATTTTTGAGCAGATGGCTTTGGCAAAGAGCTGGGATTTGCACGCCCACTTGCATTTTGCAGTGATAAAATAAAGATGAAAGACATATCTTAGGTCATCCAGTCCATTGCCCTATCATTGAAGGATTGATCCCTGCAACATGTAAACCAGCAGTCAACTATTTGCCATCTGATGCACACAGTTATCCAAACAGAAGGGATCTATAGGGAAGATCACCAGGCATAGAGAGAGGGGGGTGAGATGCATAAGAAATCAGGAACGTTTACATTGGTAAAGGAAAAAATATTTACTGCAGAATTAGCTTCATGGAGAGTCAATAGCCACGAGAGAGCAAGGCTTCAGCTACAAAAGGGAAATGTTTTGTAAGATAAGGATTTAAAACACAGCAAATCCTTGGTCTTCCTACCAATGCAGAAGTGGCATCTCTGCTGCTTCCAATGCTTGTGAAGAAATGGCAAAGGAGTTGGAGTCATCCTTGCAAAGTTAGACATTTTGCAACCACAGTTAAGTGCATGGCTTTCAGGCAGCCTTCCCAGTCCTGAAACACGGGAGGTTGGGAATGCTTTCACATGGATTCCGACACATGCAGAATGATGACTGCTCCAGGTATTTCTAGAATATGTTTCATTTTACTTCCTATCCATTTATTCAGTGCTATAGTCCCCTCTATTTTCATGACTAAGTTTTCTTTCTTTTATGCTGTTTCTTTCAAAAAGTTCTTATGACAATTGTCTCTGGTCAAAACCAGGTTGAGGTAATGATTTAGACTGTCCCTACTAAGAGGGTTTAGACTGTGACTTTTTCTTTTTGCATTTAAATACACAGCCATTCTGAAGGTCTTTTACCAATTCTGCTCCTACATAATCCATATTTAGCAGTTTCATTTACTATAAAAAGCATGCAGTACTTCCTGTAAAGAACAGCTCTGCAAAACAAAGGCAAAATACACGTAACTCCACATTGTGTGTCAATCCACACAAGTGAAGATCTGTATTATATTCTATTTATATATACATTAAAAAACACCAACCCTTTCCATTTGATTTTCTCCCTCAGATATGTACTTAGCATCTAAATATTCTAATTATTATTTGAATGATGGCAAATGAAAAGCCCCAGTAGCCTATTGACGAGTGCTTATCACATCTCCAATTCTCATCTGAGCACTTCTAAAGCCCCTTTTGAGCTTGTATTTCAGCATTTACCTAAAAATAATGGGAGCTATAATTAGAGCCTTGCAGTAACAAGACTTAACAAACAACAATGAAAAGAGAGCCACCAACAGCTAAAATACAGAAGAGGAGGAACACCAAGGCCATATATCAGTGAGAACTCTCCATAAATCAGAGCAGCACAAACAGTGCTCAGACCTCTGGTAAATGTCTACATCAGAATTGCATAGGTTAGATTGGCAGATTAGATATATAAATCCATTTCTTTCTGTCTGAAAGGGAAAAGAGACAATGCCAGGTACAGAGATTACAACAGAAGCTTTTGCATTATTACTCAAAAAGCAAATAAGTAGAGATCTTTCCTTTAATCAAAAAAAAAAAAAAAAAGGAAAGTGTTTCTTTATATGTCTTCCATGGATTTTCTTCACCCTGCAAGGCTACTGCCGTTGAATGACACTGAGCTCAGACTTCCCCACACCTCAGAAAAGGAAAAAAAAAAAAATTAAGACAAGAGAAAAGATAGCTTTCCTTCAGGAGAGGTGGCATTTTAAAACTATAGATTTGTGTAGACTTAACCACATCATACACAGATATGGAAACAAATCTAATAACTGCACTTCTGGCTAGCTAACAGAGGTAAGCACAGTCCAGAAGGCTTACTTCTGCTTTACTTTCAACTTCTTACTTATTTGCAGATTTAACTGGATGGAGACTCTGAATTAAGGGAAACAGAAATCAAATATGATGAAAAAATTGCTTATGCACAAAGAAATACCACAGAAAAGACTGTAGGCTTCATAAACTTTTCTTAGAAACAAAATATCATTTTGTACATCCTATTGTAGGGCCTCAGTGCCTTCCAACATTACAAAATACACCTTAAAAATACACTTTGTGACGGGGGGACACTCAGGATCTTGCTGAAGGCTGTTCAAACACCAGCTGCAAACCTGAGGGCAGATCTCAGAGCTGGTGTCCTTCAACACTGTGTTCTTTCACCACAAATACTTCCTCCTGTTGCTGACAGCAGGGAAATCTCAATGTACTAAAGCAAATTTTGATTTTGAAGCAATCAAGCTATTTCCTCAACCAAAATGTCTGCTGAAAAACCCTGCCTGGCTCAGGAACCAGACTTGTTGTAGAGTATTGCAAAGCCGATTCTGTAAAGCAACACAAAGTCCCAATGACTGCCAAAAGGAAAGGGATGACAATAATAGGATCTTCTTCCTCTGCCTCCTCCAGTTCACGAAACGTCCTTTGACACCAACAAAAATAAAATCTAACAATTCAAAATATAGTAAGGGAATTTCTCCAATAAGGATGAAATTACAAAAATTACATCACACATCAGTATCCAACTATACCAAAAGATTGCCAAAAGTATAGAGGGTTTGTCTGGTTTTAAAGCACTAAGTAGGCAAAACCAGAGATGATGCAGCTCTGCATGAATTCAGAACTACTGAAAGATCTTGGCTTGCTTTACATGTTATTCAAGCAAGGGATGTACTTGGAGTAGTAGAAATACTTGTTATTAAATAATTCAATCCTTTATTCTGAACCTTCCTTATGAGCATTTGAATTGTCTTGTAGATATTTGCTGATTCAACAATGCTCCACAATGCAGGAATGTGTTTATAGTTCTTCATGGAAGGGGAAACTGCTCAGATTGCATTTGGGATGGCATTTGAAAACTGTAATGGAGTACATACAACTGAGCATTTTTTCTTCTATTTATGAATTAATTGTATTTAATGTATTTAACCCTTCTGAAATTCAGCCTTGCTTGGAAATGTATAATCTAGTGAAGGAAGAGGGAGGAGATTAGCAGGTACAGTAAATTTGAATTTTATCAATGCAATAAGCAACACTATCAGTAGCAAATACTGCATGTAGCAGCAGCATGATGAGACATGAAAGAAAAATAATGAATAGAGAGGTGACCAGCAGCCCAAACTTCTGCACCTGTACTCTGGGAAGCTCTTAAATAGTCCTACTTGCTATGAAAAGGTGATAAAGCTGTAGCTGGCTCTGCAAAGAACATAACCATGGAACATTTCTGCATGGTCCTACATGGAATAAGAGACAATCAGTTTACAGAGCCTCCTGTTTCTTTCTGGGTATCCCAAAGAGAGTGGTCTTCTGCATCATTCCATCAATTTACTGCTGCAAAATGGAACAGATCTAAAATTGAGTGTGCTGCAATGAAGTCCAGAGATCACACCCTTACCTTTCAAAAACTACCTAGAAGTCTGTTTATTAAGGTCTATTTTGATGCTCCAGGGACTCTAATTCCAAGCACTGTGCTGCTGAGTTTCCATCACAAGAACAGCTTGTTTTATACCATGAAAACTACTCCTTTTATTGGCATTTCTTACCGATGGAAATACAGTGTTTCAAAGATTTGGAATAAATAAAAAGATTGTTACACAACACCTGCCTATTGTCCCAGCTCACGAGAATGTTTTTGTCAGAGCAGTGCTAAAAAAAAACCTTATTCCAGTTGGCTAAATAAACCCAAAAAATACCCCAAAACAAAATAAAACCAAACAGACACAAAATCATCTCAGTGTAACAGATTGATCTCAGTGTATGATCATGAGAATTGCAACTGAAAACACGGCAGAGCCAGAAAGCCCTCCCCAAAAATACCAAATTTAAGCAGGCTGAGTCACTTTTCTCAGGCTACCCAAAGAGAAAGTCCATCAGGGGATGGTGCAGGGCATTGGCAGTGCAAGGTGAGAAGCTCTGCCTGCACTGCACCCAAGCAGGCAAATAAAACAAGGGCACAGCTCTCCCGGAGTGCAATTCTTCCACACTTCAGAGCCATAAACAAGGCTTCTTGCTCGTGAGTATATAAAAAAATAAGATTCTAAGCAGACAAAAGTGAAAATTATGATTAAAGAACAAAGGTTCGGTGGAAAATAGGCCCTGGGAATTGAAATGCAAGCCTGCCTTGGTGTGTTCAAGGGAAATGCAATGTCTTTTACCCTAAAGGACCATCGCTTCCCTTTCCTACAGAGACTAAAGATTCCTTTAGACTCTTTGTGAACAGAAATGTTGTAAGGGTTAGACAATAGTCCTTAAACACCTTTCAAATGCTTCATTTAAACATGAATGCAATAATATAAATGCTGAGAAAAGAACCAGCTGATTAGCCAGTCTGATTTAGCATGTGTATTTAATAAAGATGAAAACCCACCTTTTCTCTACTTTCCAACAAGTAAATGACTTATCTATCAACTTAAATTTTTCCAACGTTTTATTCTTTGAAATGAAAAATATTAAAATAGGACACAATCAGCACAAATTTGCTGCAAGAAAAAAAAAATAAACCTTCTTACAGTTTCATTGCTATTTGCATGCCAAATGTAAACTTGAAGCAAAGTGACCTTGGTTATAAAAAATAAGAAAGCAATGTCAGAATTCATAGGACCTACCATTAGTATTTCATTCTGACAGGTAGGAAATAGGCATGTCAGCAGTGAATGTTACGGACTGAGCTGTGGCCCTGATCGCAGTCAAAGCGGTAAATTTCTGCCTACAAAAGTAATTTCCATCAAAACAAAAAGTGCTTAAATAATACAACTATCTCAAGATGAAAATAACTTTCTACGGCTGAGCTCAAAGGCAAACAAATGAAAATGCAACAAATAGCTTTTGTATTGTGTAAATGCCAGAAAAGTAACATTAGGTGCCATTAAATTGTACAATAGTTAAATATTCAGTGAGCTTTCTAGTTCCTAGAAACTTTTTCCATAGGAAAAACTCTACTGAGAAAATGGTCACACAAAGGCTTCATATATGGCTTCATTATTATGTTCAGAAAATCTGACTTATAACACTGCAATTAAACAAGCAACATCTGTACCTACCCAACTACTTCAACTACTCATGATCAAATAATCACTCAAATGTTCAATAATTAATAGACACATGAACCAAAGTTTCTATTACTAATACTACCAGTAATGAGACTTATTACCTTTACTTTAAAAAAATTAGGTAGAAAGACTAAATGAAATACCAGTTAAACCAAGTTTTAACAATCAAGGCAAGTCCATGAGTCATGCAATAAAGTTCTAATAAGTTTATTTTTATTTTGATATATGAAGCTCAAAGGGCATTCCTGGCTTCATTTTCAAACTGCATTACCAATTCTAATATTTTATCTCCCTGGAGAATCTCATGGAATTTCACATTGTATGCTACCACGTACACTACCAAGCAAAGAAAAAAACCTTTGTAATCAGAAAGATCAAACATATTTTACAGGAGTGGTAAAAAATTAGTAAGTTATAAACCTAATAATGGAGGTTTTTACTAAGAGAGGATGCATCCAAAATTTATTCTCTTCTTGAAGACAAGGTTCATATCTGGTTTGCCATCAGATTCCTAGGTACACGCTACACTATTTAAGATTCAGGTATTCCTCATGCAAATCCAAACATTCACCAGCTAAAAATTCAACACAGGTCATACAGAGAGAAGACAGGAGTGCCTTGGAAGGTAATATTCCACTCTTTTCCTGCAATAGAGGAACCTATGGACTCTCTCATTCTCACAGTCTAATGGGGCAATCTTCCAATTAGGGAAAAATAAATTATCTCATACTTAACGAGCTATGTTGGTACATCACTTGATGATGCCTGTGGTTTCGACGTGTGAAAGGATCCATTGAAAGGATTCTCCAGAAACCACAAGATGGGCTGGTCTAACAAGAACTGTAAACTGAACATTTAAACCCATCACTGCTCCCAGCCAAGGTGGTTCTCTCTCCTGTTCTTGTTAACATGGCGCTGGGCAGCTCTGGAGATGCAGCACACCTCCTTACCCTGGTCATGCTCCCGATGAAATCCTGTGCCCAGGAACCTGGTTGCCTTCCATGACTCTGAAAAAGGAGCACTGTCTTTGGAAGTGGCTGTTCCTTTCCACTGACTCTGCTGTTGTAGAAAGGATACACTTAGACAAGACACCTAATCTTATGCAATGCGGGACAAGACCCATCCCAGCTGTACTAATAATGAACAGATCAGTCAGAAAATAAATTTGAATTATAAATGGTTTGTTCTTTTGATGATTTTTCTTTTTTTTTGGCCAGACTTATGCTTTTATTATAGTAAAAAATGTCAGGAAAGATGCAAAAAAACCCCAGAGTGGTCTGGGGGAAGAACAGAATCAGGAATGGTTTCCACCACATTATGTTACTCCCATTAGTGAACCTCCTGAGTGTCCTCAGCAGGGTCTGCATCGAGCTCCTTCATGCCTTCTTTCATTTAAGTGGAAATTGGACGCTGAAAGTAAAAGGGGACGGAACTGGGGAAATAGGGAATAATTGATTACAAGTTTTACAAGCACTACTAAAGGAAATGTCAGTTCCCCTTGGCTCCTGACCAAGATTTTAGTCATATTCATCAGTAAGACACACGTTCATCCTTCTACCTACAAAAACAATGTTCTGAAATATCAGCCACTGTACAGATACACAGCCTTATACTTCAGGGAATAAAATTTGAGCATTGTTTTAATGTGAAAAAATTTAACTAGAGCGACATTGCTTCAACTTGCTCTCCTTTTCGTCACATCTTTAACAAAAGCTAGAAGAAGGACTATTCCCTGAAGGATTAAAAAAATAGGTCACAGATAAATCCAAAGCAAAACCATTTAAATAAAGATTTGATAAAATAAAAGACTTTGTGAGAATCTAGTAGAAATAAAGTACAGAAAAGCATCTAGGAAAGATAGGAGCCAATCGTTCAGAGACATTTTCCCACACTCAGCCTTTATTTTAGGAATGCACTGTGTAAGGGATTTATCGTGCCACAGTGGGAAGAAAAACACCCAAGTCTCTCTGACCTCACTTACCTGCTGTTGTTGCCACCTTTGAAACCTTCCCTTCCCCCTCGGTGGACTCTAATACCTCTGATCTCATTTCCTTCTTATAATTGCTGAGCACACACACAGTTTAATAGACGAACTTGTACCTTTCATATTTGTCAGAAGCACTATCAGAACACTTACACTAAATCCTTGTACATTTTGCCTTATTTTACCAAAGGATTACGTATCTCTCCTATTCACATATAAAACACGTCTTTTAATGATGTACTTTTAGAAAAGTCTAATTAAAATTCAATGCATAAAAGCGTGGAAGGGTTGATAACCCACAGAACTCAGCAGACCCTAGTTAACATTCTAATGCACCCTCCATTTGGAGAGAGACACTAAGACTTTTCCACCTCGGTGGCAGACACTAATGATACTTGCAAATATGACTAATGTCTTCATTGGTGAAAAATTAATGCACCACAATAATTTTTCTACCTGGGGTTAATGAACATGTCAGATGCTGAAAATGAGTTGTTTGAAAGTAAATTACTATAATCTATATTTAGAAGACTCTGCTCTTGGAAAAAAAAAAAAGAATCTACGGTGTGTTTGACGTCCCCTGCTTATTTTTGTCATGAATTTTGCTGTTCACCCAGTGAGACTACACTATGCTGACTTTTCAACGTACAAGGGAACGTTTTCTTTTTCCTAGAATGCCCATTTTTTAGGGGGAGAAGTTCAGTTTGACTCTACTTGCCACAAACATTCTTTCAGCTGTACAAGCAGTAGAAGCGAGCTGACATCTATGAAAACCACCTTATCTTCACTAAGTTTAGACCCAAAGCAGTATCTCACTAAGCATTTTGGAAAATCCAGATATTCACTTTACAGCTTGTCCTTCATCTGAAGAGGAGGGAATAGTTTCACAGTTCAGATTGCTTCCTCTCCCCGAACTCCCCTTTTCCTTTACCAAAGCTAAGTGAATTCTCTATGAAGCTATGTGAATAGAAAATAGCTTCAAGAAATAGCCACAGCAGAGAGAAAGGAGTTGTTCTGTCAGTGAAGGAAGAGTTCCAGTAGCTATAGATCACTCACTTCAAAATTTTTAGAGCCATGCTCCTTCCGGAGCACTTGGGGTTTCAGCTGTCCAGTGGGAAGTGGTACAACCTGGTTACTGGGAATTTGTAGCAATTTTGAAATGCGGGGCTTATTCCTCATGTTGGAATCATCCTTTGCTTTCAACTGTGATCACTTCTTCAGAAAATATGCAAATGCATTCATCTTCTAAATGCCATTTCTAACAGAGCACAGAACTCCAACTCCACATTTAGCACTGGAAGTGTAACTCCACAACATTTCTTTCAAAATGTGCAAGCAGGGAAAAAGGGTACAGAAGAGTATGCCTGGCCTTTATTCAGGTTTCAGCAGTAGCTCATGGTGAGTTCAGGGAGTTAGGAGGATTCTGAATCAAAATTTAAAGGCTTTAAGTAATGACAGATTCAATACATTCCTTCACAATCCATCCCAAAGGCTGTTTTCCTTCCTACTGTCAAAACATATGCACTTCATTTACCTCTGATACCTTGCTGACTTTAATTCTGGCCATAAGACATTTTCGGCTAGTTTTAAAAGCTTTCCAGTATTAGATGCCTTTACCTACATGAGCAGTTACACACCATGACTTGGCAACTTCTTGATTATGTGCTCAAAAAGTAGAGAAACAGAACTTCTATAAATGACAATGATTCAGTGCTTGAGGCTGCATAAATATTCCATGTCTCTGAATTTCCTGGTCACATATGGGTGTCTGGCAGATCCGAGCCAGCACTATGGAACCACAGTCCTTAGAATTAATCCTGTTCCAGGGAACACCTGGAACTGAGTGATTAATCCAGTCCACCTCCAAGGGAGTGAAAACTTTTTCTGAGAATTATCAATTCACTGTAGCACGGGAAATCTGCTTGAATTTAGGTCTCACAGGGTACTGAAATAATCACTTCTCAGATGACAGTATGTTTACTATTTCTCCCAAGCCCTATGGGTAAAACATTAAGACTTTTGCTGTTAACCTTTTTTTTCTCCAATTTTATTTCAACTTTCTGAACAATGATTGCTTTCCCTCATTTCTTGTTTTCCACAGTACTTTGAGTTAGGATAGCAAACACACAATAGAACTTTACTATTCTTAAATAAGCTGTCTACCCACAAAAATTTTGTCACTCCATTTTGACAGATCAAGTAATAATTTTATCTACCATGGGAGAGTATAAACTGTACCAGTACAGGAATCATAGTGGGCGTATAAGCTGTAACCATCATAAATGACACTTTTTATTCCCTTTGAAAATCCTCCTGATTTATTACATTTACTTAGAGACTGTCACAGCTTATTTTTACTAGACACATTTTTTTTAACATTCCATCAAGTGAGCTCCTATGTGATGCAGAGCAAACTGATAGAAAATGGTGACACTCTCACCCAAGCTGTCATTATTCAAAATGATTTCTTCTGCTCAGGTTGTTTTCATTTAGTAAAATAATTTGATTTTTCTATGTCTACCCACATTCTATTCACAGGAGGAAAAGGAAGCTCAAAACAATGTCTTCTGCATTTAATATGCAAGGAGAATGCTTAATAGAATCATTTGCAGGATAATTAAAAGTCTGCTGATACATCTTAAGAAAGTGTGAAACAAAGTACAAAATGAATAGAGCCAAATGGCATTTGCTTATTTCTGTAGAATAAGTGCTAAGTCAAAGAGGTCATAATTGCTGTTTTGCATATGGAAAACAGTTAACAGGGTTTTATAGATATATTTTCTGCAGTAAAGCTAAAGCTGATTGTTTTCATACAGAAGTTAGTTGAATATCACAAATGAAAAGGTTACAGGGTAGTGCTGCTAGCTCTGCCTGTGATATCAAGGAAAAGAAGTCCACAAATTCAAATACAGCTAAGGAATGGCTTCAGTTGAAGTCAATTCCTGCTCACATTTATAAAATGGCACATTCAGCTTTGATATAACTCCTCTGAAACAAACCTGACTTTTTCTAGCAGACCAAAACAAATCTATCCAATTCATTTACACGACACCTATCAAAATGCTAATCTTGTATAGTTAATAAATGGTTGCACTGTGTTCCCCAAGCCCTGTTCCCACACTCTGCAAGTTTTTACGTTTCAAATCTAAAGGAAATTTTCTTAAGTATCCACCTTCTGAGGCAGATACATAAGTCCTGTTATGAATTACGGGAATTGTGTGTGCTTACTGAGGACAGACTATGGCCACCAGCTGTGCCAGTTATCCTGATTATATTCATTTCTCATGAAGTGGATAGCCCCTTATCTGGCTTTTTTATGACTACAAATTAGTTCTTAATTACCGTCAGTCATTGTAATTTCAGAGCAACTGCTAGCTCAAGCATTGACCCATTTTAGTGAATTATAAGCAAAGTACATAGCATAGATTCCTTTATTCCCCAAACACTAAAAAAAAAGAGAAAATTCTTAAAATTTGACATTCCTGTTCCACTCCTCCCTACTGTTTAGACGTTACCTCAACTGTTCCCTACATCTGCTGATGTTCACCTCCAAATAATAGTTGCCATGAGACTGTGGAATTCAAGTAAAAAAAAAATCCAAGCCCCTAAGAAGTACTGTAAAGATCCTGCCCCCCAAATTAATGCAACTCAAAGATCTCACTGTAGGCACAACGCATTCTGTTAGCTCTCTGAGACAGTAACCAATTGCTGCAGTGACTTTACTCGTGACTGCTTCTAGGTCGAGGGAGAAGAGAATTATGCCACAGCCTCTAATTATCTGTATTTAGAGAGTGTAAGCATTGTAGTGATCTCTATTCAGAGACAGAAAAACTTATGCCTGACTTGAATTGTTAATGCTATCGTTGTGATTTCAGTAGCATCGAGGAAGTTACAAATCCAGGTGGCATTTACAGTGGGAATCTTACGCACTGCATTGTTCTGATGTCACATTTTGTGCATGTGCAGCTATTTGGCATCACCACAGACTCGCTCATCCAGGGGTGACTCTGATTTGAAAGCCAGTTAAACCCAGTGAAACACAATGGAAAGAGTGAAATCAGCATTTCATTTTCTTGGATGTAATTGTTAACAGAGCAAAAACTTTCACAGCACATTTTAAAGTGGTAATTTTCCTTCATTCCAGTGCCCCTGGTGTGTGGAACTGTGCCTGGATGTTCAAGTCTTTGCATCTATGTTTTCAACTTATATGTACTTTGCATTCCACATCTTTCCACAAGGGTCTGTTTCCCCACAGGACATCCCTAAAGCTCAGCAGGCTCCTGTGTCAGGTGCCAGGTCTGTGTTCAGCACTCCTGGGGGAGGCATCAGTGCTGTGCCATGCTGATTCCCCCCTCAGGGCTTCACAACTGTGCCCTGGCTTATGTCTCTGGAGAAAGGGCCAGCCTGCTCCCCTAACTCCACCAACTCCAGCAAACTGACACAAAGGTCAAGGGATAGAGACAGAGGCAAGGGCATGGCCTGCTCTGCTGTCCACCCTGCCCCAGGGAGCAGCAACGGAGCTGCCTCTGCAGTGCTTTTAAGTGCCAAGGCAGAGGAAGCTCCTTGCATCCTTACCAAAGAGTGTGCTTGTCACAGAGAGCCCCGAGCTAGTATTAGAATTCAGCTGCCAGAACTAGAAAGACCAAGACACAGCCACAGTCCCAGTGTCTGTCATGTTGGGAAGTGAGAAAAATGTAACACATCCACTTGGAGCATTGACAGATACTTGAATAGGAGCTGATGCTTTTCCTGCCTAAGAGGTAACACAGAGATCAAAAAAATTCATGCACTTGTCTTACACATCTTGCACTAACTTGAGACTAATGCTATGTCCCACACAGAGCAAATGATACATTAATTTCTTTAGCAAATACAGAGGCATCCATTTTGTTTACTTTAAAGCAAAAACACTCAAGGGCTTCCACACTGAAGAAAGACAGAAAGAACAAGCCTAACTATGATATGCCAAGAACCTTTTCACCATCAGTTTTCAAGTCATTCTTCCTTACTCTTCTGCTTCTGGGCTAATTAATTATACACTAAACATACTGCTAGTGTGATACAAATAATTAATTAAACATGGTCACAGGTTAGAACATTAATTGTGACAATATATTACACTTACTGCTGCCTGTCTCTTTTAGCTAATATGAACTTAGCAACATGCAGGGTTTCCAGCCTAGGAAATATGTCTGTATATTCATTGTAATAAAAAACTGCACAGAACAGTATTTATTGTTTCTGTGGGGCAATGTCTGGACAGTAGTAGGGAAATCTGCCTCTCTTTACACCACGGCAGGAGGTCAACACTTCCTTGTGTTCACATTAAAATAAAAGGAATATTTTCCTAGTTAGTTCATTGTCTTTAGGAAGCAACATAATAGAAACTAAAATTATGTCTATGATCGCTAAGAAAAAAGTAAATCATTAATTTTGACTGGTGGTTTTTTTTTCACTGGGGGTTCTCTGAAGAAGCAGATTCTGAGCTGGTGAAAACGGCAGGAAAAAGAAGGGCTGGGCAGAGAAAGAACAAACTTCAGCAAACGCAATATTAAGCCGATTTTAGGGGTTCCGGGGCTGGCAAGCACATAGGTATTATTCTCAGCGAGACCAAGAAGGTTCCTTAAAGAGATTAGTAACATTTACCTTGAGCACAGGAAACGTTCTGAGAATTCATCACTTGATGCCTACAGTGCTGAAAACACAGCATGTTGCAGCAGCATTAAGTATTATTAGTGTGCTTACCTGCAGCTCCTATATCCTACCAGATGGCACCCAGAGTTTACTTTGCTTTCTCTTCTAAAATTACAAAAAAAAAAAAAAAAAAAAAATCACCTTATTCATAAGAAGGTATTATAGCACTTTTTGGGGCATAAAACATGAAAATGACCGTTTTCAAGACAACAGTGCTGCTGTATGCTTTTTTCCTTCCACTGGGGGGGTCAGACATGGCATGTACACAGCACATAGGAAGAGAATAATTCATAGCACACACTTAAGTGAACAAGACCTTTGAGGCAGATTAAACTACATACACATAAGAGAGAGAATCAAGAGCTAAAATACCTTGCCAAAGGCTGTGGGCTTTTCGAGCTTTTTTAGAAAGAAAATTGTGCCATAGATACATAACCATTTAATAGATAAAACATTTAAATGATTTGTGCTGTAACTTTTATGTGTGGTGTGTGTGGATAAAGTGCTTTTAAAAAAATGATGGTTAATTTTTCAGTTGTTCTATCATTTCTCTTTGGCTGGAAAAAGAAGAGTTTTATGACACCTTTTTTGGCAAGTGGATTTAGCACCTTCGAGTACTGAAGTTCATTCATTAGCATAAGCTTTTATTATAAGCCATAATCTCTTCTTTATCTCAACTGCCGGGGTGAAGACATCGAGGCACCATCTCTCATCAGTTGTAGATTGAAACATCTCACATTTGATTTCAATATACAGAGCACACATTTGAACCTTAAATGCAAGCATCCTCATATTTTAAAGGCTACTATTAAAAAAGCAGCACGGAAAATATATGTCAAATATATTTTTAAATATATGCCAAATATATTTTAAAAAACCCAAAACCTTAAAACATCAAAACACAGAAACAAAAGAGAAGTATAGGTGAAATACTTTATTTCTATCACTTCTTCCATCTCATTTATGGAGAGGGACTTTTTTTAAAACTGTGCCTTCTACAGCTCTGATTATTGTTACTACAAGTTGCTGTGCTGCAGTCGTGCCACCAAGCCTGGACCATGGGCCAAGATATTACACTAAACCATTACAATCATTAAATAAAGTCTTCATGGATAGGATTTTTTTTTTTTAATAATAGCTATAATAAATAAATATAAGAGCTAAAATACTTTTTTATCTAGGTATTCCAATTTACCCTTTTTTCATATTCAGAAATAAAAACTGTAATGACACTATTCATTAAACTGATATCTTCAATTTTTTATGATATTTTGTAGATTTTATCCATATCAGTCTAGTGCAATTTGACTTCTATTAACACCTACCATCATCAGAATTCTGCAAGCAATTGTTTTTATGAAAATAAGATACAAACAAGAGGGACCAGTATAAAGACTTCATAGCTGTGTATTGCATTTCAAGAGAAAGCAATCAGAGACATAATTTTAGTTTATATTATGTTGCTTCCTAAAGACAATGAACTAACTAGGAAAATATTCCTTTTATTTTAATGTTCATTCAAAGAGAGGAAGAAAAGACTCATCAGAATAAACCTGCAAAGATCATAAATCTTGCATAGAGAACTAAAGTACAGTGTTATTGTTTAATATTCTTGTTTGTTGTCAGGTGCTTGGAAAATAGAAAACACTGCTTTGATTTTACTTTACAGAAATATTTCACAGCTTTGCATACAAAGTCAATCAGAATCTCTGATTACAAGGATTACAATCAACAGGATGAAGATGACAGGGACCCAATATCAGCTCAGTTTGTCACACCAGTGAGAAGTATCACTATGTTTTACACCGTACCACTCGTATTTCTGAGATTTTAAGCATTATTGTCAAAACTCTCCCCCCACCAAAAAAAAATTCACATCTTCCTTGACACCTCGGTGGAACTCCCGCTAAAAGTAATCAGAAATGAGTACTGTGCACTTCCCAAAAAACCCCTTTGTTCTCTGATAAAAATAAAGATTACAGGATAATGCTTTCCATTTTCCAAAGAAGGAATATTTTAGGAAGCTTTCTAGGATTTTCTTTGAACTACATTTACATTCTTCTGTGCTGATCGCAAGCACAAGGAAATTTGCTTTCCTAGATTCAGCACTTAAGCCCCACTCATAAAAATTAGGTGCTTAGGAACCAATTAAATGGCTTTGCCTTAGCGAGCAGAGTGTTACAAGTGAGGGAGAATAGTCACCTGTGGTCCCAGTTTGGACTCATATTTCCCATTAATAGTTGTTTCTTATTAACAGTTGTCAGGAACAGAAAAAGAAAATATTTTGGAAATTTAATCACCCCATCACTTTCAGGATAACTCATAGGTAATTACATATGAAAAACTACAAATTATTTTGCTTTGAATGCAAAGTTTGAACAAAAAAGAAGCCACTGAGGACTAGTAACTTAGAAGTAATATAGATATTTTCTGATTTACTGATTTGTTGGTTTGATGTCATGTGAACAGGTTCTTCCTGGTAGCTTTTATATTGAATATTCATCAGAGGTAGAGAAGAAGGAGGAAAGGGTGTGAATAGATTTTCCCAAGGTGTCTTCCTCTTTGGGGACAATTTTTTGTCAGAGGTTAATTACATCCCATAAGGTAAAATGATTTTTACTTCAGTCTTCTGGCCCTCAACATCCACAGAGACAATGTCATATCCAGAGGGGTAAAACCCCAGAGCAGCTAAAACCCCACAGCAGCCCTACTTGCCTACCACATCTTTATTACCACAACCTCCTGATGACAAAGCATTCCGCTCGAGCACGGAACAAAAGATCGTAAAATACATTTTCATAGCAGAGCCAAAATTGCTGTGGTAATAAAAATTTATTTTCTTTTTCTCTTTGAAGGCTACTGCATAGGCAATCCATTATTAGTGGCTCACAGCCAGCAACTGGCTGTGAATTGAGCTGGTGAATTAATCAGCCTACGTAGATAAAGACCCAGAATTCTGGGTATGTGAGTGTGGAAAAGAGGCCCCAAACAATGACAATTTTTCTGTTTCTCTAATGCAAATGGTTTCATGATGGATTATCCCATTCCTTTAATGTCCATTTGGGTACTTCATATAACTACTTGAATATTCACTTGAACTTAATTTCTTTCACCATCAGTTTGGGAACTGATGAAAATACTGCTTCCTCATATAATCCCAAAATAGCAATGCATCTTCCAGAGAGTTGAAATATGAGATATACATTGCTAAATCTGCTGCTTTCATAGCTGAGCTGCTCCTTCACAATGGGGAGAGTGACTCTGCATATTTTCTTTCCTTTATAAATCTGGCATATAGTGCTGCCTGTTACCACTTGATTAATCTATCTTCAAGTCAACAGTAAAGTTGCACAAATATTTGAGCTCTGACCTTTGGTGTATTTCCAGGTTTCTCCAACTCTTTTACCTGATGATGATCCAAAAACATTTCTTAGCATTTAATTGATGGATGTATCCCTTTGGCATTGCTTGGCAGAGGATTAGAGGAAAAGAGATATCTCCACATGTAGCTGAGGTCTTCCCATAAATCTAACAGAAGTTAACCTCCTTGTTTTGAAGGACAGATAAAAGCAGGAGGACCCCAAGAACTCCAAATCATGGGTCATCTTGGACAGAACCTACTCTTTCAGTTCCAAGGAGCTTTATCTTCTCCAGATCTGTGTCTCCAACCATAGAGACACTTTGGGAAAGGTTCTGAAAAAAACTGATCGGTAAGTATAGCACAGAAATAAAGGTAATAATCAGATTGATCCATTGTTTCCACTTTCTTTGACTCTGAAAATTTGTGAACAGTTTGTAACCAAGAGAAAAATTGTATAGATCATTTATATTAATCATTACACAGCTTCCAAACAAATTCTCCCAGACACAAAATAGTTTACACTTCCATCTTGGAACTTCCACAATTCACTGAAGGCAAAAGCAAAGCATGAGTGTAATGCCTTTTCTAATTTATTTTTTTTTTTATTTAACGGGCAAAAATACAAGTCCCACAAGAAAAGAACAATAGCCAATGAATTCTTCAGCAGCTTCTTGTAACAACTGAGATTCCCATGAACCAACAACAAAATCCAGAGCAGTCGGAAGTGATACCTAAAACCTGAATATCTCCATAGATTAATATTTTAAATCCCCTCTGCTCTCTTATTAGTGTAAATGGTTGAGGTCCAGTCCTTCCTTGTAGAATCTCCTCGTGTTTGTTTCTGTACATGAAGGGACAGCATAAAAGGCTCCCTGAGAAATCAGGGAAATGTTCACAGCACACTGGGAGCTCCATATGTCACACATGTGCCCCCTGTACTCATGGCAGTGGCTTTGATCTGCCACTTCCGTGGTGCAGGGTCACTTCTGCCTTCAGGTTTGGGGGGAATGAAGAGATTGTCATTGGATGTAGTTCCCAACACAGAGGACAGCACTCTACAAATCAAAAATTTCCCTTCTACACCCCTTTATCAAGGTTCACTCCTCTCTCTCTGTACATGCAAAGGCTTTTGTCAGGTTTCTCCAAAGCATACCCAAAATATCCTGGATGTGTAAGAAGATTGGAAAGGTACAATGCAAGACAACATATTGCCAGAGCAGCGGAATTTTCTGGGAGGTTTCAATGTTGCATCGTCAGCTCCCTGTTTTAACTTCTCGTGCTTTTCTCGAGAGCAAGGCTGGAACAGAACTATTGCCCCATGGTGCTGATGGGAGACCAAGAAACTTGACAGCACAACTCAACAAGTCACATATTCCATGTTCCCAGGTGTGGATGCCACTGCCAATCCATGCACATCGAGGATTTGCAGTCTCTGGTGATGAAAGGACTGCAGGACAGCAAAATTCCCAGCCATTGAGTGTGCAGAGGTGAAACTGCTCTCTGCAGTCTCTAAAGGCCTCATGCAGCTCTTACAGCACCGAGGGTGTCACATCAGAGTGATAAAAAGATATGGTGTTTGCCATTTGTCAAAATTCCTGACATTCCATCTAGGCCAAAATTTTGCTGCCAGTCCACTGGGAAATAGGGAGAAAAAAACCCAAACAACTAGCATTCAGGTATCTATCTTGATAGTGCAACTGTGCAGAAACCTCCTGAAACTAATTTTCTGAAGCTCAAATGCATCCATTGCACTCACTTTAAGGTATATTTGATTGCAAAAAAGTACTCTGGGCTGTACCTAACCAAGATCAAAAGGTAATTTGATTGGAAATTCAGCAAACTCAATAACATGCTTGACATTGCTCAGGAAAGAATTTTGTCCAGCAACTAAAGAAAAAGATATTTCTATGACTAACACAGCACAGATGAGCTTTTTCATTTGTTTCCAGAGGCAGGTGTTTTCTCTGGGTATTTGAACTCTTTAGAAGCATGATGGAGGACAGAATCACAAATACACACAAATATAAATATGCTCAGCCCCAGACAGATCTGCAGATGATGGGGAAATGATGTCATGAGGGTCGGTGTTCTCTGAAGTCTTCCATGCCCCAGGAGCAAAGACTATCTGAAACAACTGCTGTATTCCTACAGAGACTAAGGATAACCCTACCTCTTGGAAAACATCCCTCTGAACAGAAAGCCTTCATGACCACAGTCAGTGCTGCCACCTCTCACTTTGTTATAATTACTGTCAGAGTAAACAATACTCATGCAAGAATCCAGGATAATGATATAAGAGCAAGAACACTTGTCAGAGTCCAGGAGGATACTGGATTTTGGTGCTGTGTAGAACAAAACATCAAAGCTGTTGTGTGTCCACACTGACAACATTTTTCAGGTAACTCTGCTTACTGAAAACTCCTCATGATTTGTACAAACACATTATCCATGTTTTCTGCTTGGTCAATATGTCTTTTTTTGTCTCCATCCCTGTAGGAATAAATATTAATTCCTAAATTATTACAGTATAAATGAGTACATAATATATAATGAGTATATATGAATATATATAATCATTATGTATTATATTTATATGTATACAAGTATATAATGAATACATAATGAGTATATAATTTCTGTCATAAATATTTTTTTGCGAAATGCAAAAATTTTTTTTGTGTTCCTAAAACGTTTAAATGAAAGTATATCTGCATTAAAAACTAGATCCTGGGGCCATGGCCAGAGCCAACATCTTCTGGATTATTTTTAGCCAGACATCCATAATCCAGTTTTTCTTAGCAAAAGTTGATTTTGTGCAAGTGACATAAAACTGAGCAGAAGTGTGTTGTTGACATTTCAGTCTACATAAACTAGCAGAGAAAAGACCCAATATGGAGGTGACATATGATATTTACAGTATAGAACGATCTTGTTACAACCTTTCCTGGTTCCATGAGGGACCTCTCCCTGAGGCAAGCCTATAGTTTTCTGCAGTCAAAAATGGCACACCTTGCTGTGAATGGCCTCTTGCTTCAGGGCCGTGGATTCTCCTGTCTGCTCCTGCTACCTCTATCTTGTAGCAATTCTTTAAAGGTTATTCATTGTTATTACACCCCAAACGCCCCTGATTTCTTCCCCCTTGCTCTTACAGCTCCCAGTGAAACTTCAAATGGTATTAACACCTCCCAGCAGCACTACTGTATTCCTGCTCCTCGCTGCCTACTGTACTTCAAGGTAATTTTTCTCTCAAAATCTTTTCAGAACACCCTTGCCCTCCACTATTCCCAAGCTGTACACGGATCACAAAGGTGGGCAAATGCAGCACGTAACACAGACAGGTGCAACATCATCCTTACAATACCAAAAACTGAACTCTCAGATGAGAGATATTTCTCATCTGGACCATGGCCATTATCAGTGTATTTTCATTAATTTATCACTTTTATTTCAGCCTCTGGTATCTCTTCATGAATATTTTCTTTCTGTGCTAAAATTATCTTTTAAATTTATGCTGAGTAGTAAGACAATGTGATTATCGTAAATAATTTAGCAATGTAAAATATTTGAAAAAACTCTGGGGGAAACGAGTTATTTACATAACTAAACTTTCTAACGGATATGAAGTTGACAATTTTACTTGCTTCATCATCATAAAACTTCACAGTTTTTGTCATTGACCAGGACTCCATTGTGCCAAGTGCTGTTCACTAAATGCTGCGTAAGCAGAGAACAAAACCACAGCTCCTGCCCTGGACAGCTCACCATCTGCAAGACAAGGGGAATATGGACAGATGGAGAGGGATGGAAGGTGACAAGATGCTTGTGATCACTGCTGTAGGCAGCAGTCAGAGCAGAAGAACTCTGTTGTCCAGCTTTAAACAGGCATCACAGAAAAGAAGGGGTTTAGGGAGATGCAACACTCCCAAGCCACTGGAATAGATCAGTGATCTGCCATTTATTTCTACTTTTTAATTTGAACTCTCCTTTTCCTCTCGGCAGACTCTCAGGTTCTCTCTGAATAAAAACTTAGTAAAACATGTAGTAAACTTGTAGTAAAAATCAAAAATAGTGTAACTACTATCTTCACTTGGAGAAGCTCCACTTGCTGATAAATTCAAGTAAGGTCATTTAAACACGTTCTTGAAGCTTTATAAATATGTTAGCATATTTTATAACGTCTACAAGAGTATGCACTTGCTTGAATGCAAGACTACTACCTAGTTTACTGTTGTTAACAAAGGTATGGCTTGAAATTCAGACCTAAAACACTCTTTCAGAGGAAAAAAAATTGGTGAAATGACCAAATAAAATTGAAGATGGTGATATAAACATTAAGGTTTAATCTACTGTAATAGATGCCAGCTCATCAGGCTAAATTTCACCCCAGCCTGGGCAGAACTCCTGCTGGAGGCACTGCTCATAGCAGTAACAGGGACACTACATACAGACAAAAAGGAGTTTATTATTTTTACAAAAAAATAAGAGTGATTATAGCTCCAATAAATTGATATGAATAGGAGGGAGAGAAATACACTCCCCCCCCCATCTCTTCAGATTTTCTACATTCTGGTAAATTTAATAACTTGCCTTTCATAGTGAAAAGCAAAACATACATCCTTTAAAAAATTACACTGCCTGATTTAGCAGATTTTAAACATTAAAGTCTAACTCCTCTTTAAGTGGATGCAATTTTAGGATGAAAACAAAGCCAAATAAGTATTTCAATTAGCACTTACATTTCCACTCTGAGAAGCATTTTAAAAAAAATAATAATTACCACAGGTACAATCCAGGGGTGTACACTTCACAGATGCAAACATAAACTGCGGCTGCAGGGAGGAGTTTATGTGTACACATCTTCATTTTTAGTCACAATGGATTTGCTGAATGATTAATATATTCCCAAACCAACTAAAAACCACAAACCAAATTATATACATTCATGTTTCTCCTATCAGACCAGGCTTCTCATCTTGTCTCAGATTGAAGTGATATCAGCACAAATCACCCTGCTGACATAAATAATCATCACTGAAGCCACAATGAAGGACAGAACCAAACTGTAAGTAGGTAAACAATTTAACTTTACCATTTGGCACAGTTTTCCCCAACTTCCTGTGCATTACTCCTAACTAAAACTTCTTCATGCAGCCGCGTGTCACAGATGACTTGGACAAGGCAAAGTCAAAGCAAAGAGCCTCCACAGGTCAGTAAATGTACACATTCCAAAGCAATGCACCACGGTGCCCAAGCCCAGCTGTGGCCTCAGGTATTGCAGCCATACACATTTTACCCCACTAAGTTGTAAGACATATTTCTCCCATGTCATCTTTTTCCCTACCAGAAATGTGCAGATGCTACAGCCACTTTCACTTTATTCCTCCTCATCACTACCCTGGTTTATTTAACTGTGGTGATATCTCAAACCTGTAAAAATACCTTGCTGATGCCATAAGCTGCAGTAGTGTATAAATTGCCTTCCAGTGCCTTTGCATAGCCCAGGCTTAACATAAGAGGGAAATGCTTCCATCCATGTGTCAGCAATATGATAAACAGCCATGATGGAAGGCAGAGAGGAAGCCTGTGTGTAAAACTTGTGTAAAACTTCCCCCCTCCCCTCTGGTACATCAAAGAGGGTTTGGATCTCTGAAGCACCACAAAAGACGAGGCACATGGTGCTGGGAGCTGTGGCAAGCAGAGGTCTGCTCTCTGCACACACTGCATGGAATTCTCAGCCAGAAACACAGCGTGTCCCAGAGGCTGCTCAGGAGGAGAAGGAAGACAGAAGTTTGGACGAGGGAGAGCAGAGTGTGACAGGAGACTGAAGATGCAGAAGTTAAATAGGCAGTAGGTTAAGCTGGCACGACACACACAGTCAGACAAAAGGTACAGCCTCTTCCTCAACAGCACTGAGCTGCAGGAATGAAATGGAGAATAAAAAGAAATTATTGGGGGGGGGGGGGGAAACAAAAACAAAACATGAAAAACATCAACAGAGGAGAACACAAGAGAAAAGAAAGCAAAGCTGACTGAGATATGAAGCAGTTCTAGAAACAAAACAAAACCCTTCCAACAGCACAAATGCAAAATGGGGACAAACCATGAATAAAAATGGTTACAGGCAGGCCTCAGTTTACTGCTGGTGTAGTTAATATGCTGCACCAGGTTGGAGGGAGATAACAGCTGCTGCTGCTCTGCTGAAACACCCACCCAGAACAGCACTCGGTCAGCCCGCAGTGTGCGCTCGCCTACAGCCACCGCCACTGCACAGCCCGGGGATTACAGATTCCAGGAGACATCAAAATACGGCAGCAAATCACAATGTATTCCAGCAGAAGACAATCAGCCACCAATGCCATATTGTAATAGCAGCCAAAGGCAAGAAAATAATAAAAAAAAATAAGTATTCTTCATAGGGAGAAGTCTTTAATGTTTTGCAGATACAAGGAAAAGAGATGTATTGCACCCGCAGCAAATAACATGAATAAAAGGAATTGTATTAGTAGGAGCTAAATAAATATTTGCTAAATAATACACAATATGCATTTTCATTTTTGAGTTTTCAGCTATTCTTTTCAAACACCTCTAATGGTTCAGTAGCTGAATTAACTAACAGGGGAAAAATAAAAGCCCCAGTCTCTGGAAAGCAGCCTAGATGTGGAAGGACAAATATTCTGAATTAAGATATTTTGGTCACCAATCTCAGGGTTTAATTTACTCAGTTTTCCTCCAAGAATTGAACAACCTCGAGCGGGCAATTTGAAGACTATTTAATCTCACCCCTAATCTATATATTAATAACAAATGTAATGATTCTCAAGAAGCTGTTGACTGAACAAACAACAGAAAGAGAATCAGCTGTCTGCCATATGTTTCTTGTATATTTAAACAAAAATATCCATTCTGTGTTCAATGCTGTGTCCATCCCAGTCAATTGAAAGACTCTTACTAATTTGAACAAGTTCTGGAATAAAGTTTATGAGGTTTTACATGTGGAACCTTTATTGTATATTAGCACTACAACTGCCCCAAACTTCTTCAGTTAAAACACTAAAACTTTTAAAGCTGGGCTTAGTTGGTGTGTGTTGATGTGTTAAAACTTTGGGCTCCAGGAATTCCACACAGCAGCTGCTTTCTTAAACTCTATTCACAAGTTTAAGTGCTCATGGGTACACTCAGCTCCCTGCTTTGTTGATGAAAAAATTCCATTTGAGCATAAAATACCCATTGCTTTGGGTACCCAAAGGTAAACCTTTTCTCATTTCAAGATGTCTTCCTATTTGCATTCATTCCAGATGGAAGACTTTGAGAAATAAGAAATTAGTTTCTTGTGGGCTAAATAGATTCCCTAAAATTTGAGCTAAAACCTGGTTTCAGCATATAAAGGTATTTTTTATTTAAGTACATTAAATATTGGGATTTCAATTTATTCCAATATCTTAATTATTTGAATTTAAATACAGTCTTTAAATATTTAAATGTAGTGTTTAAATATATATTAATTAAAGATAGGGGGGAAGCATTACTTTGGAATACAACGTAGAACAGCCCTCAAGAAGTTATATTAGCCTTAGTTCTGGAACAATATCTTTGCTTCTGTTCCTCCTCACAAAAAGATGGAGGATCATTCTGATTATGTCTGCTTCAGACGATCTGTTTCCTATTTTGCTCTCAAGTGGCTAAAGTCATGCACAGAGACTTCACAAACCAAGTTTTCCCTCATGCAAATATTAAGTACCTCTGTGCAATGTTCCCACTGTCATCATCTCCTGCAAACCTAAAAAAGGTGATATTTACCCCATGAAACCATATTTTTTTCCTTATACAAAATGTAGTTCCTTGACAACACTACCTGTAAGTACCTTTTTTTTCATTAAATATTAACATCTTATACCTTTTGCTTTATTGAAAGCAGATATTAAAAAAAAAAAAGAAAAGAAAAGAAACCAAACCACAACACCACCACAAAAACAAGAGGAAAGATCTCTTTGATACTTGTACCTGACCTCCAAAGAGTCATTACACAGTTACTGGGCCCAGAACATTTTAAGAAACCAGATGTTTTTCCCTACATGGAAGCCACAACAGGGATGTGACAGCTTAGGAAGTCAGTCCACAGAGATCTGCTGTAGTGGCCAAAACGCAGCAGGCTCCTCTGTCAGTGCCTAGAGGAGGAATTCTGACCCAGTCAACTGTGTTTGTGATGGATACAGTGACAGACAGAAATAAAGTGTCTTATATAATTTGCCCGCCTGCAATTCAGGCTTTGCAGCAATCCTTAACCAAATTCTGGCAAATGAGCATACAGGAATCCAGCACAGTTTGAGCTGCAGCCTCCACAAATATTGCAAAGGTACAGTTTGAAATGTTCAGGCACATTAAGTGCCTGAAATTTTCAAATATTCATTTGCAAGGACTATTGTTCCTCAAAGCCCAGGTCTTCAGAGCAGCACTCTCCAAAAGGGTTGTGCTAGAGAGCAGAAATGGAAGGCTTCTAACAACAGGTGGGCAGATACAAATTGATTTCAAGTGCTCTCCAGCTTGGGTCTACGTAACCCAATGAAATCTAGTATCATCACTTATTAAATTTAACTATTTTTACATTAGGGCAACACTGAAGATAACCATTTTTAAGCTAATTCAAATTTTTTCCTTTTAAGTGAGCCCTCCTCATTCAGTCTGACAGGGCAATACAATAAGCAGCTGACAGTGCAGTGCCAGTACAGCAAGAGACAAAAGAAATTATATTGACTTGGCCTACACGAGGAAATCCCTCAGCAATGTGGGAGAAAACGGGGTTTGGGCAGAAGTTCCACATCCCTGTGTTACCAGGGCACCCTTTGCCTCCCCAGTTACAGCAGAGCTCTTTGGCTACTGCACTTGAACTGCGACTTGCCCACACACCTACACTCCTCCTCTTCCTCCCCCTCTTCCTCCTCCTCTCCCAAATGACTGGCACTATCAACATTTCTGTAATGTATGATCCATGATAAGAGAGGAGTGGCCTCACTCCTCCAGTTCCCTCTTCCTTTTTGTTTTGGGTGAGAAGCAACAGAAACATGAAAAACTCACATAATTTGTTTCAGTGTCAAACTGATTTTACTTTAAGTCAATGATAGGATTTCCATGAGCTTCAAAGGATGTGGCAGTAGATCCTCTTGGTGTCAAGGTATATTCCAATGCTAGATTAAACGTACCATTTCTTTCACAAGTTTATTTTCTCATCCCAGAACACTGCCAAACAGTGAATTCTATGCTATTACATAACTCTGGTGTTTTCTGTCAAGATGCTTCCGTATAACATTAGAAGTATTACCTTTCATCAAAAAGAATTGCAAAATAATATGTGGATGAAATTTCTTACCATGAGGATGTTAGTCTAAATGTTTTGATTGCATTATGTGAAACTCATAAAACGAAATTTCTACACTATAAAAGCATTTTTAGTAGATTAAAAAACACTTAAGTAGCGGATATGACTAATTCAATAAAAGTCAATAGGAAACTGATATGATTACAGTTTTTCCATTTTTACTTCCGCTTCATTTATCATTTTCTCTCAAAACACATGCCTGTATTTTCACGAAATTTCATTTACATAAGCAACATTATTCACGTTTCATGAATTTGACCAAGTTCAGAAACTGAAAATTACTTGTAACCTACCTTATTGGTCTCCTACATTAAAGTTCTGACCCAGCTGGCCCCAGCTAATAGAACAAACTCTGGTGTGAGGCTGGTTTTACTTAAGTTGAAATAAAGAATCTGTATTTTCCTTGTAATGCTGCAGCCACATGCCAAAGTAAATTATTTAAACAAGTAATTCTGATAGAAAATGTATCCATGAAGTGCCAGATTGTACAAGAGCAGGAAGATTGCCCTGCTCCAAGGCCAGCCACAAGTGTCCCTTCTCCACTCTCCTACAAGAAGGCAGAGCAATTCACTGCTGCAACCAAATCTAAAGTTTATGAATGCATAAAGAATCACGTGGCAAAAAAAGAAGAGCAATCTCCATAAACTGAATCCTGAAGTTCCTTATTTAATTTAAACTCAATCAAATTTCCCTTTCAATAATATTTAAATCTTGTTCACCATAGATCTCAAAGTACTTTACAAAGCAGCATAAGCCTTATTATCTCACTGAAGTTAAAAGGAGCTTGTCCTGAGGAAGGAAAGAATAAGGATTTCAGGATTTGTCTCAATAAAAGGTATAAAAAAACCTGCTAGAGTTGAACAGATCTATTACATCACTGAGAAAAGCTAAGACTGCAAAGTTTCTTTTTTTTCCCCACAAAGTTTTCTTTATCAAATTAGTAAAAATAGCATCACTACATCTTCTAATACTGAAATACATTGTAGACTAGTATCAGAGCATTTACTTATTCAATTCATGGTTACATCTTCGGGAACTTTTTCACCTACCAAGGAAAATTTTCAGGTACAAGCTTTATTTATCCTTTACAGAAGAGATTGAGAATAAGGGCGGTTTACAGGAGAACAACAGAACAATTTACCCATCTGTCCATGTGGAAAAGGGATTTTTGGAGAGTACTGAGTACAATTGCAATGGTCTTTTCTAGCTCAGTTTAGCACCTACAAACATAAAGCACTGCTAGATGTGCACTAGCACTAAGGCACTGTCCAGGAGTCCCCACTGTGATATCTGGATGCTGGCAGGCACCAAGAAAAGCTGGGCACACCATTTCCTCTGGAATTTAAAGGGCAATCAATGTGTGGGACCACAAAGAGATTTTGGCCCTGTGACAAAGCTAAGGAGAAAGGACATGAACCTCAGGTGGAAGAAAAAAATGCCTAAAATAGTCTTGGAAAAGGCCACGTGCTTTAGCAATTCCCAGCAGGGAGACAACCCTTGGAGAGGCCAGAGAAACCAGGGGAGCTTAGGAACAAGAGCAGACCTTGAACACCAGCAGCATGGAGAGGACACTCCTTCCTCTAGGATCACTGTAGGGAAGAGCCCAGCTACACCCGCCATCATAAATTAAATTAAAGAACCATGGACTGAGCACTTATTTCCAGAGCGTGGGTCGTCCTTAGGGTGGCCAGGAATGACTTTGGCAGCTCTGGCAGGCAATGGACTGAAGACAAAGAAAGAACTTCAGTGGCAAAATCTCAGGTATCTACCAGACTTCACACATCTGATGGCTTGAAGGATTTAAAAGATCACATAAATTAGGAGAAATTTAAACACCGTTTGCTTGCCAGTTCCTGGAAGTATTTTTCTTTTTAAATCACATCCTTTCTATCTGTAATAGAAGGCAATTATATATTTGGACTTGAGATCATGTAATATTTTGAAAATTTACAATATAAATATTTCTCACAGAGTTGTAATTTTCTTCAGGTGATCATAAGAGCTACAGCACATTCATCTGACTAACAATACAGGAAGATATATACATATTTCAGGATTAATGATAGGGTGCTTAAAGCAGCTTGCAATAATACTCTGAGAAGAATAAGAGGTTGTCATTAAAAAAAAAGGCAGAGGAAAATTTTGGGATTGCAAACTAGAATTATTCTGCATAGGTAGTTCTACTTGTTACTCCTTTAATATGATATAACTTTGCTGATGTGAATGAACAGAAAGGCATATTATCAGATATTGGTTTTTTATTGTCACTTAAACAGCTCCTGATTGCTGGAGGTATCTTCATTAAACTGCTCATAAAACCATGTATTTAACATGGGTGCATTTTTTTGCCCATTTTCACAACATACTTTTTGTTAATGCAGGTAGAGGAGACTGTAAAATAAAATTTTCTATTTCTGCAATGACAAGGTCACCAGTTCCAATTCAACATTGTTTAAAAAAAATAGATGGCATTAGAGCTTGAGAAATTTATTTAACATTCCCTAGACTGCAGTCTAAGCCCCTTGTTACAGGCAAAAATGCCAGTGGTAACATACTCTAAAAGCCTCATCTTTTACAATTGAAAGGAATACAACATTTGTGTATCACTCACAGTGTGAGGTATTTATTTATAATGTTGCAAACTGTCAGCTCCTGTTTTATTTCCATTATACAGAGGATGTCAGGAACTGTCAAGAGGAAGAGCTTTACCCAGGGACAGGCCATGGGAAGGCAGTGGATTGGGTGGATGCTGCAGTGAACACACAGTTTTGGCCATCAGGGAGCTCTTATGGGGCAGCCACGAGATTGTGGGGCACCACAGCCCCCAGGGTGGGGCTGAGCACAACCTCCTCCACTCAGGGTGCACTGGGGATTGCTTAGATGAGAAAAAGGCAGAATTCAAAATTGTACATGTAAAATATATCGGGGAAACTGTCAATTAAGGAAGGGGAAAAAGCGTTTATACTAAAGAAAACCCCAAGCAAGAAAAAGAAGAAAACAGCCGTGATTAAATTTAGGCTGAGAATTAGCTGACTATTTCTAACCATCTGAGAAGCAAAGTTGTGGAAACCTGTCTTACTATGAGTGCTGGGTTAATAACCTAACCCATCCTAATCTGTGAGGCTCAGTCTCTGAAAAAAACATCGTCTGCACATCTCCATGGAAGAGTGTGAGAGATATAAACTCACTGAGAACAACCAAGGACACGAGAAGCAGATTAGGAGCATTAGCACAGTTCTCCACCCACTGTTTGCTTTCTCGTCTGCTCTGTGCTTCCTCTTTCCTCCACAGCATCACAGAGAACTTTATGTAAATAACTTCTGGAATCTGTTGTTCCCTCTTTCTTCACACTTATTTTATCTCTTTCTTCACTCTCACTATGCATTCCAAGCCCTGCCCTCAACTTTGTCCACTCCACCTCTTTTCCCACAAAAACTATTCTCTTTGAATACTGCATTCCCTTTCATAATTTAACAGTCCTTTCCTCTCCCACACATCCTGGCACCCACAATTTTTATTCCCATCTGCTGCTTTATGCCTAGGATTGAAATATTTACCAGAAACATAGTAACTAGTGAACTAAATGAAGAAATGGAGCCCATTTTCCAGAGACAATATGTGGAGAGCAAACCAAATCATCTTGTTCATCTTCAGATAGATACTGTGATACCTTTAATCCATGCTGGGAAGACAAAGAAGCAGCTTTTGGCAGGGATGAACAAAAGTGTCTAAAGGGAAGTCCAAGACACAGCAGCTTTAAGAAGACTATTTCTTTATGACCTAGAGATACACATTTGTTGCAAGAAAGAAAATCCTGAAAATTTTATCACTGCATATGGAAATTCCTATCAGTGTGTTCCTCTCAAACTCAAACCCATGTTTTCTCACATTCAACCAACGTTGTATAAAAAGCTTGAAGAGTCCTTACTCTCCAGGCTTTGTGGGAAAGAAAGAACATTTCATCTTTCCTTCCTGCTTTATCACATCACAGCACTTTTGTGCTCCTGAGACGAGATTACAGGTGACATCAGGACAGATTAGCACAAGAATAACAAGCTGTCTTCAGGTGGCTGTTCTATACCAAATTCTTCCACCAATATCTCCTGCTTCTCACTGCTTTCATTAAGTGGCACCCAAGTGGAACCAGACCCGGTCTTGGAAGTTCTGCTCCTGTTCATCCCATGTTTCTCCAAGGGACTTCCTCCATGTCACTGTGCCCAGGCCTAAACATGCAAATTTACTGGCTGGATGATAAGAGAAATCTCAACAAGCCTGATACAGCTGTTACACCATGACCGAGTCTGCCTGCTATGGTGAGGAAATTGTGTTTCACACAATCAACGAGAGAGGAAAATGGAAGCATTACAGGAAAACAGTAGAGGAGGATTCCTTCCTCCCTTGTGAGCAGACAAGAGCTGTAGACCAGCAAACACTGCCAAGGTGAACCTGTGGGCTTGCACTGAGGTTTCCTGGACACCTCAGTCCATTTGGCTGACAGTTGCAATAACAGTTAATTTTTTACATTTTCCTAAGGAATATTTTCCCACTGTTTCCATGTTTCCCTTTTCACCCAGACCTTCTTGCTCTGATGAGTGTCTGCCTTTTGGGGAAAAAAACACCCATTGATAGAGCTCTATAAAGTCAGGAATAATTATAACCATTACGTGCATTTTCCAAAAATAGAAACCCTAAAGTTTTAGATTTCAAGAGGTCTCTTGCATCCAGATTTGCATTATTAGACTATTCAGTGAGGATAATAAACTTGTCATTGGCTTAACACAGGAACTGCTGTAGATACCATTAATCCTGCACTTGGTTTAATTTTAATTTTTACTTTTACTTTCTACAAAATGGAATAGAGAAGCCACTTTGCTTTTTCACATGCTAATCACTTCCAAAACACCTGTATCCCCTTCATCAACTGTGCATCTTTTATTAGTATTGGCGAATAGTATTTAAACGGAATTCTCACAAGTCCCAGATATGAAAGAACAATCAACATGTCAACTCACATATTAGTAAGAGACTATCACACATCAGATCTTTTCAATGTTTGTGATTCTATTGGGATAATATGGATTGAAATAGTATATCACAAACACAGAAAGGAAAGTCTCCAGTGACAACAGTACATCAATGATGTCAAAACACTGTCAAATAAAGCTATTATTCTTCCAGCTGATACTTTCACTTGCATAGTCTGCCTTTGTTATGTTGTAATTTCCCCTGTATTTTCATTGTTCAAAATTCAAGCAATTATTAATTTTATACACGCACGTCAGTTCAGACATTAAACACAGGAATATTTTAAGCATTTGGGAGTTATGCTGTTCATTACAGAACTGTCTTTCCTCTTAGGAAAGCCTTTCATGCCTCACAGAGTACCACAAATGCAACCTCTTTGTGTTTAAACACCACTAAACACACAGATGAAAACTGAAAAAAGGCAACTAAGGAACGCACTCAGTAGTTAAAGACATTCAATTTGAACATAGTTTATTTCACAGTTTACTATAACAGTGGGCAGAAATATTTTAATCAGGAAAAGCTTTTGTAACATTATGCCCTAAAGCCCTCACTGAGCACAAAAAGACAACTTTCCTGGAAAGATTTAGCAAAATCACCCAAAAAAAGCAAGATAGAAATGCTTTTTAAGTGCTCTCATCACTTTGTGCAGGCTTTGAAGTTACAGTATGACTTAAAAGTAGGTTATCGCAAGTTACTGTACACAAAAATATTTTTTAAAAAGTATCTCTCTTGTAAAAAGAGTAGATGAGCAGCAATCAAGTGACACTCTTCCTAATTTGCTATCCATTATCGGTGTATCTTTGAGTGAACAGAACTCTCAACTTTAAATACAACATCTGTGGAAAGAAAGAATGTTTCCCAACTTTGTAAAGCACTATGAAATGCTGGATGAAAAGCAATTTCTTAATACAAAATTTATCAGCCCTAAAACAATTAGAAAACTGTATAATTGATCCTGAGGTGCTGAGCACACTCAGTAAGGAACTGATGACAAATACTGCTACAAAGTGCCATGTTTAGTGTTACACCCTTCCTCCTGCCTCTCTTTCGTGCTGTTTTGTGGTAATGTTTATCTCTTTTCTATTCTTGAGGAAAACAAAACCAAAAATATTAAAATGTCCTGCACTTCTTACTTATGGAAAGAAATAAATCAGTCTCTAGTCAGTGTCCTGTCCCACAATCCTCACATATTCAAGTCTAGGAGTAGAGCAATTAAACACAGATAGATATCTCTTTAAGCTCCAGTCACAGCTGACATCCCTGAAGACCTAAATCCCTTCAAATACATGGATTTTTCAGGCTGAAAGGCAGAATATTATAAATAGCTGCAAAGAGACAATTCAATAATTATATTACAAATTCACCCAGTCTAAAAATATTCATAAACTCGATATTTTTGGTAAGTTTTCAGAGTGCAGAAATATGACTATGGACCAATGACTATATTCCTGCTTTGAATATAAAAGATCCACACAACTTTCCTCTGCTTCTAACACTTAGACACACAATAAAACACAAAATGTAATACAGGCTTTATGACAAAACAATTTGTTGCATATATCTCTGTAATGGCCAAATGAAAACACTGATTCTTTCTCCTTTAATCTCTGTACTTCTTTCTGAAGATAGCATTGGGCTGATTTTTGCTTCTTTTTTTTTTTTTTTCTAAATGAAGAAAATAATACCTTTGGCACATTCTGTCAATGATTCTGTCATTTTGCAACCTGCCCACAGAAAACCTGTCTCCATAGTCCCTCTTTCATCTATTTAGCATCACTTCTTCAGAAGGAGCAACTGCACTTGTAGCTGTACCAACACCCCAATCTTGGGCTAAAGCCTGAGATTACAGGTAAATATGCTCTGTCTGGGGAGGTGATGTTGCCCTCAGGGCTGCCTCTGGCAGCCAAAAGATAGTAAATCAAAGGGTTGGGACTCCCCTCAAAACTTGAGAGGATGGTTTCCTTCCCAGAATCTACTCAGCAGTACTGTCATACTCAGATCTTATGACTGTGAATAAAGAAAGCCATTATTTATTGAGATGATTGTTTTTATAATAGATTCCTAATAATAGCTGGCACTGGACTTACACATGGTGCTTGTGCTGAGAATATTTTTAAAAAATTCTAAAGAGATTGTGGAGATTTGAGGTAAAGCTGTCAAAATAGAAGTAATATGGTTACATTTGAGTAAGAGATGGCTGCTTCAGCCTCTGCCATGGGACAGCAGTGGGGGAGTCAGGGTTTGCCACAGGAATTCTGTATTTCATATGACTAAATGAACCCACTTAATGATTTGAAATGATTCTATGATTCCAGCTAGGGGAGAAGGCACACAGAGCACATCCCTAGGGCTGCTCTTGTGGTGGTGGTGTAAGACAGATGCTGAAGAAAGAGCTGGAATCGATTATTCAGCCAAATTAGGTACCTAGGTGGGACACTGGCACTCCAAAACACTTCTTAATAGTTTGTTTATTCCCTCCTACATCAGTTTTATAAGTACATCTGTTAAAAAAAAAATAAATAAATAAAAAATTTTAAAAAAAACCTGGTCACAATCCCTAACTTGCTAAGAAGATGGATTCTCCACGTCAAACGAGACTTCATCAGGATCCTAACACAGCTGAATAAGGGACATCTCAAATCCTCCCCTCAACATTTCCTCTGACCTTCATGCGCTGAAACAAACTGATTGTTTCGGAGTGAAGTAACAAAAAATGGCCAAAAAATGTTTTCCTCCAGGAATAAGTTTTAATAAACTTGAAATGTAAAAATTATTATTATATTTTCAAAGCAAACTTCCTAAGTTTGTAGTCTGGTCAGATAAAACTTTCTTTCAGAGTGGAGATTTCTGAAAAATATTCACTTTTATGGCAGTTTAGTTTGCATGTAAATTAGATTAATCAGAAAGGCATACTAATGTATATTTATTTGGTTCAATCATTGCAAACTGACTTTATTTGGGAAGTGTTATATACATCTTGCTGAGTCTAACACATTTATATTTAATGAAAATAATTTTCACCAAGTCAAGTATTTTTCTCATATGATCACTCTCAATAGTAATTTCCTGTTGTTCTTCTCCTCTTGTTAATCTAAATTCTGTTCAACTTGCTTAAGTAAGTAGTAATTTGTCCTTCTATGCATGATGGTCGTGGTTTCTCATCACACTCACAGTAGTTTTTCCACTATAATGGCAACTTCTTTTGTGAGAAGAAGAGCTCCTCTTGATGATGATGACTAAATTATGTGTGTATCAGAAAATGTGGCTCAGATTAAAAACAGATCTGAGTGGACATTTTATGCCTCTTGCCCATCAGAGCTTGGAGGGGAGACAAAAAATACAGAGAAAAGACCTAAGGAAAGACTTCTGAAAAAGCCTTGTGAACTACAGCCATTCACTCAAATTACCAATGTAAATCGTTTATGCTGCACTGGGAATGGTACAGTGGGCAGAAAGGGGCAAGGCAGATCTAACACTGGGCTTGGTGTTCGTATTTTATCAGTTCACGGAGCAACAGAATGTGGCTACAACCCACAGAACCAGGCTACAAAGAATTAAATGTGCTGTAGAGCTACAGCCGAGGTGTTTGACATGTTCCATGCTCATTTGCACAGCTCTGCAGTCCAGGAGTTCTGGTCAACCTGAAACTAATTATTTCTTGGTAGACAAGTGTATTTCTGCAGGATGAAGCTCCATTCAGCACTTGTCTCCAAAGCATTTAGAATCTTATTATAATCCATGTGACCTGTTTCTAGTCTAAGTGGAGTAATTCACCAAACTGACACTGATATTTCCAACAGAAGTTTTACAGTCAAACACAGGAAGAACTGTGTGGGGAAATCTCTTTCTTTCTTTCTTTCCCTTTGGGTTGGTTTTTTTTTTTTTTTTTTGTGTATCTCTGTATATTATAAAAGTAGGAGTTAATCTTGAACCAATGCAGTTTTTGGAACACACTCTATACACCTTTGAGACACAGGCAAGGCTGGCAGCAACTGTTAAATTGTCACAATTGATTTCTTAGATACTAGAAAAAGGTGTTTTGAGAAGGATGATACTTGGATACTACAAATTTTTAAATATTTGGTTTATAAGCACAGTAATGAGATAAAGTTAATCCGGTATGATAAGAACTCAAGTAGTCACCTGCACCAGAAGCAAAAGGATCACCTTGTGATACTGGCTTTTCTGCCATTACTATCTGTCAGATAGTTTTTAATTTTTTTTATAAAGAATCAGAAGACTGGTTGATTTCTCGTGATTTATCACCTTTTCTGTGTGACTCTTAAGGGAGAGCCAATACCTGCACGCTTCCCAGACTCAGCGTGTGAAATGACCTTTCAAAAATCATTTTGCCACGGGGTGGCTCCCCATCTGTAAGGTGGCAATAATATTTCTTATTACATACGTAAGCAGCTTCAAGATCTACTCACAAGAAGTGTTCACATTAGAACATGGCAGTAAATACTTAGGCAACAACAACACTGCACAGCTCTAGGCAAAAACAAGATTCTTAAAAATGTGTGATTAAATGAGAAATAAACACCCCATTCCGCTCGGCACGCGTTCAGACCCACCAGCAATAAGATGTCTATTTTTCGTCCTCCCCAGGCCATGAGAGACACTGAAAATCTGCCAAAGACCCAATAGGAGGCCACCAGGATGATTAAGGTGTTGAAGAACTTAAAATACAAAGAAATATTGAGGGACTTGGGTTTGTGCAGCTTTGAGGGGCTGAGAGCAGTGAGTACCAACACAGGCACTCCAAAATTGCAGCTAACACAGGCCAAGGCCAAGAGCCTTGGCAGATCTTAATTCTGCTGAAAAGTATTCCCATAAAAGCCTACATAGTTTGTCTTGCTCTGGAGCATTAGAAATGTAAGAAATGCAAGGAAGACCTTATGGCATTTGAATAGCCAATTCCATCGATCCAGTGCAGGCACAGAGATCAAACCCTTGACTGTCCACTCCAGACTTTGTGAGGAATGTTTGCCAATAGGGCTTGTCAATGTATTTCTAAAGCAGAGGAGATGAATCACAGATATTGTTATTCTGTGGGAAAACACACCAGTTCCCCAGACAAATCACCCCTTGGCAGTAAGGAGCTGATGTGACACTTCCTTGCTTGTTCATGCAAAGCACTGCTATGCTGGTGTCTGTCATTAAGTGGATGCTTTAACCAGCAATGGCCAGGAGCTTTCTCCATTGCTCAATCACACAGCAAAGACTGAACCTCTTCTCACAGGAAACCATCCTGGGAACATCCCTTGAGTTGGTATGTTGGGATGGATATTCTGCTACTGGCTGAGGTAATCTTAAGTTATCCATTGGCAGTATTAAAAAAAAAAAAATTATAGGGAAAGAATAGAAGTGATCCTCAAAGCTGGTAGACAAAGTACAATTTTTATATCTGGGCAGCTTTTCACAAAATCAGCAAATTATCTACTAAACAGGCAGAGGTGAACTGACCTAGGTACAGTCACCTCCGAGCTGGAACACCATGAGTACTTCTTCCAGGAATATGAAGAGTTTTGCTACATGCATGGAATGAGGATAAATGTCATTATCCGTGTTTGTTCTTTGTAGATTGGACGGGAATATCTGAAGACCATAATATAGCACATGAATTTTTTGTCAGGGCAAAAATTTAATGTGTTCTTGAATTTAAAGTATCACACCCTATAAAAGAGATGAGAACTAAAGAGAAATGAGCATCAACAATTGCTTACCAGAGTAGCAACAATATGGGTCACATGGAAACAACAGTAACAAAATGATAACTGAAAACTTATATAATGCACGTCATTGGTAATCTTGTCAGAAAATCAATTCAGACAAGTTTAAGCCTCATATTGAATTCATTACTTTTCAAAAATATTTCAGATAATCCAAAATGCTTATCCATGTCAGGAATTTACTCACAGCTGTATAACGTGTTGGTGGGGACAATTTCTTTAAGTTTGGGAAAGGATAGAAAGGAATGCATCTGTAAATGTAATGGGCACAGGAAAAGAAAACCTATATATGTAGATTTGCATTAGATAGCCACATAAATGTATTTCTGCTCAATTATCCTGTGTGCACAATGCTACCAGCTTTGAAATTATTTGAAACTTTATTACGTGTTTCACTGTAACGTTCACTGCTGTATCCACGGTGAAGTAAAAGCACTGCACCTTCCCAAGAGGGGATCCTGGAGACCACCCAGTTATTAATTTTACTAGGAAAATTGAGAGAAGAAACTGAATGTAGATAGCAAAGGTTGTGAAGCACACAGCAAAACAGTGGCCACAAGCATTTTTGATGTTGATTTAACAGAAGCTGGTGATCTTATTGTTACCAGATACAAGATAAAAAAAGCGAAGCAATAATCATATTTAACTAGCATGAAGCACCTCTGCATCCAGAGGACTGTAGACGTCATTTACTCTTATCTATTCTAATTTTGTGAGCAAAAAAAATCTGTAGAGGTTTTAGAGGTGATTGGTCCAGGCTGTATCGCCATTTGTGAGAAAGAAAGAAATGAAATAAAAGCAAGTTTGACATGCATTAAAGAAGGAATTTCTTTCACTATTGTCTCAGGTGAGGAGAGACTTATCTGTGAACTGAAATGAGATCTTAATATCTGGTTTAAACTGTGCTACATGGAAGTAGAGAAAATACTTATCTGCACTTAAGGCAAGGCTTTAGAGTACACAGGAATGTTTGCCTTCTGCCTGAACTACTGGGAAAAAATGTATAGATAGTCTTTCCTAGGAATGTACTCACAGGAGTTCAAAACTTTGCTCTACCCTTCTTCACAAGTCAAATAAAAATAGAAAACTTTCCCTTTTCACAGACTTTTAGGCAAAACAGAAAAGTAACTCACTTGAGACTTATGCATGCGGTTGTGTGCCTATAAAATGCAGGTGGTTAAGGAATATTTCTGTGTTTACTCCAACATCGACATTTATACCACAGGTTATTCACATTTCCCTGCTACCTGAGACTCAGGCGTGATGCAAAGGATGCATCCTGTACTTGCAATTTTGTATTCAAGAGGAGTTGCTGTGGTCTAGGCATCCTAGACAGCAAGCAAGCTTACATTCACAAGCCATATTTATCTATAAGTATGACACAAAACTGATTAAAAACAAAACAACTGATGGGAAAAAACCAGAATGAAATCAGTTGATATTAATATCAACTCCCATAAGTGAAACAAAATTATTATAGCAGGGAGCGTTTAACATTCCTAAGCCTTGCTGTAAAAAGCAAAAACACAATGCTAAAATTAATCAAAATATATATTAAAAAGATAATTTAATCATCATTCTGTTCCAGCAGTCTTAAATGAAGATTTCAGTTAAACAATGATGTATAAATTATATATACAGTAGCTCTTTTCTCCAGGAAAGGTTCACAGTATTTGTCTGTCATTTGTGTATCCCACCAATGTACCTTTCCTTGCTTTGTGCCATTTCATAGAGCAATTATTTTGATTGGTTTTTCTTATGTGCACCTTTTTCTGCCCAGTGCCATGGGTAGCAAGAAAAAAACTCAGGCCTCATTCTTCAAACACATTTGAGATGCTTCCATTTTTACTTTTCTTTAGCTTTTAAGGCAAGAAGTTGAAGTCTACTGAATTTCAGCATTTGCTATAAATTAATTCCATTTAATTAGATAATATTTTTCTGAGCATTTGCCTTAGAAAGCATTTTGAAATTTGACTGTACGCTTCATGTTCTTTCCAGCTTACACAGCTATATGGCTCTGCATAAATTATATCTGTATTGAAGATTGATAGTTTGGTCTATAAATTGTGTATTATTGGAGAAGAGATGCTGTGTAAGTAGGTGACAAAAGCCTGCTGTCACCAGACATCAATCAGTTCTGGATATCACCAGGCTCCAGCGCTACTGTCAAAAGATGGGAAGAGTCCCAAATGAGGAGTACTGTGCTGCCCAAACGCAGAGAAAGGGACAACAGCCTAATAAGAACTCTGTGATTAGCAGGTATTAATAATTAATCCCACCTTTTTAATCTTTGCTTTTAAACAGTTAAGCTGCCACTTAGAAGAGGCATATTGTCAGCAAAACCTAATTCTTTTTAATCCCTGTGCTGCCTGCATGACATTCCTGTGGTTTTTCCCACACACACGGAACTCGGAGGCAATGCCAAAGAGACAATATCTTGCTTAACACAAAATCTGTGTTAAGCCTTTCACCAAGCACAATAACTCCTTAAGTATCCATGAAAACCTACGGCAAGCACTTTCAGACATGGGATGATGTCTTTCGTGCTGACTTTAAGGCTGAAAATTTGGTCAGCTCGAGATATTCTGCATCAAAAGTTGAGACACAGCATCCATTAGTGTAGCTCCACCGAACCTCATTGTTTGGCTATGAAACCTACCACCGATGATACTTAATTTATGCTGCATTTGCAAAGGTAACAATTACCTCTAATGCCTTTTTGCCTTTGTTCTGATGGCCTTTTTTGATCTCTTACCTTATTGAAAAATCCTGTGATTTTAATCAATATGTAGTTAATAGCAAAATGTTGTAAAAACATCTCCTCTGGCTATGTCAAAACTCCCTTGCATACCATATCCAGCATCTACAGGCTGATAACAAAAAACATGTCAAGTGCAACATCACTAAGCACTGGACAGCTCTTATTTTAATAGTATTCATAAATGGTGGCTAATTTAAGTGCATTGTATTGGACTGATAATGGAGTCTCAGTTATTGCTCATCTCTAGAAGCATCTATTGATATGTAAAGCAAAGACATTAGCCATGTAATTAGCCTGCAGCATAACTATCATCCTTCACTCAATCATTTCAGTTCCAACTGCCCAAACAATAGTAACATTTCACAATGTTTTCACTTGAAATAGCTGGTGCCTTAATCATAGTGTGAATTTCTTATGAAAAGCTCCCACAGATAGTGTACATCATGCTGGGAAAATGAGTTTAAGTACAAGAAACCGATTAAAACTCTAACAATCTCCTAAGGATAATTTGTTAAAGGGGTTTTGTTACTTTGCGCTAGCTCTAAAAATAATCTAGTTCTTTATTAAAAGGTTCAGCACCTTAATAACTATTTAAGATTGTATAAGAATAATCAATGTTTTTCTCTTTTTTGGCTACATACATTCTTATTAAATAGAAATGCAATTTTACTGTTAGTTTTAATAATATTTCCACACATTTCTATTTCATTATTCATGATTCTGTTCTGAAAGCAAAAAAACAAAACAAAAAAAAGCACTCTAAGGAATTATTGGAAAAATCCGAGTTTATTTCAAGACGGAATTTAAACTAAAAGGACTTTTATGTTGCTTTCCGACATAGCAGAGCCTTAGATTCTAAGACTTGTGCATCCCATCTTCCTTTTTTCCTATATTCTTGCATTTATGAACATTGTTTTCAGGATATACTAAGTTTTACATGGTTTGTAACATATTCCTTAGCTATTTAATCCATGCCTTCAGTGTCAGTTGAGGCTGACTTTGAAGGTCACTCTTAGTCAGGCTCAGACATGAGCCATCCATCCCTCCTTGTCTATGAATTTATTGGTAGCTACAGATAAAAAACATCCCCACTGCTTCCTGGAAATGATCTGCCTCAGGCAGGACAAGCAAACCTGTTCCTGCTTCCCAATGCATTTGTAATCATGGGATCTTGCCCACGCAGGGCAGGGAAGGATGGGCTTGTGGAAAGGTTTATCTCAGATACCTGGATTCTGCAAGTCTGAGCTCAGAACAAGGTGTTACCAGGAGACAGTGCAGAGATTTGCAAGTTGAGTTGAGGACCGCCAGCTCAAGAAGATTGTAAGGTCAGTCTAATATATCCCAAGTCCCTTTAGTGTCTGAAACCCAAAAATCAACTGTTCAAAGGGACTCCAAGAACAACCTCGTGCATCAGATATTGCAAGAAGTATTTAGTTTATCTGTAAAGAGCATCCTTAGATGCAATCTGACACAGAAAGGTGTAACCAGGGGGAAGTAAAAGAAAAGAGAAGGGAGGATTGGGATCCAGAAAAGCCAAGACAGTCACTTGGAGCCTGGGAAGGCTCAGAAAAACTTTCTCCAGGCATATCACAGACATTCTCCTTTGTATTCCACTCATTTATCTATGTGAGCCTTTAAATTTATTCTCTTTCCACATTAAATTCTTTTTTAGCATTTCATAAAAACATTTAAATCTTTTTCTCAAACATCTTTAGTTGGGGAGAAAATAATTGGAAAACTACTACAATTTGCAAGAACAGTCTACACAAATTTACCTCAGCATATTATATAAAATGACTGAATACCTCAAAGCCTCACTGTTTGTTAGCTGGCAAGTTTCCAGCGCTGTTCTAATAATTTCTATTCCAATAAGAGTATAATAAATAATTTCACTGAGCTAAGAAGGAACTGAAGTTGTGTGCACTTTCATGAAAATATGATTATCTTAAAATCAAATACGAGATTTCAAACTGAACATATGAATAAGAGCTGCAAATACGAGGCCAGTGCCTGGTAGGGACCCTAACAGTAATGGAAGTGAAATGACATGTATATTGTATTATTTTTACAGTAGTTTGGAGATCTGGTTTTATGGATAGAATGGCAAAACAGCACAAGAAAATGTGAATTAATTAATCCAAATGATAGTGCAGAAGGTACTCTCCAACCCAAGCTGCAGTTAATGAGAAAAAACCAGGCAATTGCACTTCTTCACTTGCCAGAGTCCCAAGATGAAGCAAGAGTAGAGTTCCCAGTTGCTCCGGGAAACTTTGTGCAAGCCCAAAATGGAAAGGGCCACTGAAGTACTGCGTGCTGGACCAGCTCCATTTGTTTAATTTAAGGGAGACAGCTGCTGTGATTTACATAAATTGTGCTTTATTGATCCACAGAGATTCTTGTGGCAGCTTGCCTTCCCCCAGAATAAAAAAAAAAGAAAGGAAAGAATGCCTTGTCATCCTCCCCATGTCTTAGAGGCAATGCTGCACCAGAAGAAATATTGAGCAGGTTTTTGCATTAACTCAGAGTTTAGAGTTAACGCAAAGACTAATCCAGGTTAGGGAAATTTGAAGAGGTGCAGTACCAGAGCTTAGGTTTGGGTTTCACATGGGAAGAAGATACATCAGAAATAGAGACTGGAAAAAAAGCATATTGTAAAGCATGACTTCGGTTTTCTTCCTCAGCAATTTTTTTAAAGAGAGGAATTAGCAGATTTTTGGGGGACTGTGGTAAATACAGAACTTTGAAGGCAAGAGGCAAGGCATAAAGGAAGGCCTGGAGGATCCCAGCTCTCATGTGAGCTGCCACTTCAATATGTGCATTGCAGGAGACAGGTAGGATAAATTAAACAATGTTTGTACAGTGTTGTGAAAATTGCAAATGCTCTAAGAGTGCTAAGAATTATTATTAGATACAAGATATATGCAAAGAACTCTGTAAGACAAAAAAAAAAAAACACTGAAAAACTAACACTAGCTAACCCAGATATTCTAATTAAACACACCTACTTCTATGAGGTGCTCAAACTTGTTTCCATGCCAATGTCAGCCTCTGGATTAGCCATGGGCAACTACTGGGAAACAGCAAGAGTAGAAAAGGAAGAAAATAAAATGTCTATTGAGCCACAGGGTGTTGGGAAAAGAAGAAGAGGCACTGGAGAACTGCAGCATGATCCTCAGGCACTCTGAGTGCTCTGCCCACCCACCGCCTGCACATTGCTGTGGGCTAAAACCCAGCTCAGTCCCAAAGCAGCCAATAGAAAATGACGTTTGCGACATCCTAAGGTTAGCCTAACATTAATTAAACCATCACAGTGCTGCACTATTATCCCCTTTACTTATTTCTTTTCTGGATTTTACTTTTCCTTGAGAAATAGTCATTTCCAATTAGAATTTCGTAATAAATCTAAATGTCAGAACTCCCCAAGTATGAATGTCATCTTTGTTTAGAGGCTGGAAGGAAGAATGGAAAGCAGAGATGTCCTTGAGCACTAAAATTAGCTGAGATGCTCATCTACCACAGGAACCTGAGCATGGCATTAGACCTCAAACTGGCTGAATCAGAACTGTTGCAAAAGAACATTCCAGGACTCGCTGCTTCCCTGAAAGCCACAGGCTGATTGTGGTGATCCCTTGCAGAGCTGAGATTCCCAGGTGAAATCAGTCCCTGGCAACTGCAAATCCAAGACAATCAAACCATCAAATGCCACATACAGCCTTCAGCTTTTCCCATTCCCACAATAATCTCTGCTCTGATGCTTCAGGACTATGTGAAAGTTGGGACATGAGGGATTTCACACAAGTGGCTAAGAGTGAGTCCCTGCTCTTTCCAAGGTTTTTGTGCTAATGCCACCTCTGTGCAGGGGATACAAATCCACCTTCCCAGTCAAGGACCAGCTGCCTATGTGGCAATTTCCTTACCATAACTTGCTGCACTGAAAGATACTTTAGATAGATGTCCAAGGACACTTTCATGCAAAACCTGAAGTAAGGAAACATGGATCCCACCATCCAGGTTCCCTCTGAGGTATTATTTTATCAGCTGTATGATTATTCACCTCCATCTATTGTTAGACACTATGCTTTCCTCCTACATTTGCCTAAGAAAATTATGGTACTGATTATTAAGCCACAGATTTTTTTTTTTAATTTNAACCTGTTTGTTTTCTTCTTTTTTTTTTTTTTTTTTTTTTTTGCCAAAGAGCACACAACAATAAAATGCCTTTTTTTTTCAAATATAATTGTTTCTGTTCAGAAGCAAGTGTGTTCATAAACATGTTGCCATGTGAACTGAATCAAGAAAACTACCCTTTCTACTTTCATCTCAGCCTTCAGGAAAAGTGAGAACTGCATTAAAGACGGAGGTTAACCTTTCAGTGAAGTTATTGCAGGCATTTTGAATATTTTCGTATGGTTAAGTTTGTTCAATATTTCATAAGAATTACAGAGGTAGTGCTTTTTACTGAATGCCAGAGCCGCGCACCTAGAAAATGGCAGCAGAATTTTGCAATATTGCTGCACACCATAGAGGTAAGCCTACATTCACTACTCCAACATTTCACTCTGCCATCCTTCACTCGAAGCAATTTAACACAGAAAAAAATAAATAAATCACTGAGATGCAATAAGGCAAAATACATCAGTCATCTAACAAGAGGACCTGTCACTGCTGCACAATGTACAGATCATTTGCCAAAGTCAGAGGTGACAGAAAATTAAGAAATATACAAACACAACTAAAAGCACCAGGTAGACCCGAAAAGGCACAAAATAAATCACTTTGTCCTGCTGAGGCTGACTGAGCCCTGCACTTGCTTACATTTGGAACTTTATAGAAGGGAAGAGATCTTGAGGTCTCGTGCACAGAAGCTGAGTTTATTCCACCTCAAAGTTTTTTTACTCCATGACTCATCTAAAACAACAGCATCAGTTTTAAGCAACTGCAAGGTTTGGAATAGACAAGAAACATGGGATTGTTTGCTACAGTTTGGGTTCTGGTAATTACCAGGATAAGGCAGATGAATAAAGTAGAAGCTACTCCAAACACAGAACTCTGGGTTAAGCAAAACTTGTCTTTCCCATTATAACAAGACATTATAATCTGCACAATAAAAGGTTTTCTGGACTAGGCAATCTTTTTTTGTTGTTAAATGCTTCTTACTGTCAGTGTCAAGGCCTGTTGCTTTGGAGAAAATCCCCCCTTTTAAAATAAAAAAGGTTGGTTTCGACATGCAAAATTTGCTCTTCAACTGATAAGAAAAGTCACAAAACACACAATATTTATAACCTGGGGATGTCTGCAATGAAAGTGCAAATAGAGGTGGCATAAAGAAATTTCATGTTTAATATAAAAGCAAACTAAAATATGATAAACTGCACAAAACCAACCAAAATTATTTCTTTGCCCCCTTAAAGTATGAGGTGAAGGAAATGTCAGGCCTTCTGATACATTTTCTTGTAAATGAACATTTTTACTGACTAGAGATATTTATGTATGCAAATATAGCAGAATAATTAACAGTACAGAGTAGTAATGTGCGTGTGTACAAAACTGCCCATTAAGATTCCACACACAGTCCTGATTACTGACATGGGAGAGATTCTTATGACTTGGAAAGTTCAACAAGAGAGTTCTTTAGTAATAGAAATTGTATAAAATAGACAGCATTAAAATATTTCTTAAACTATTGCCAGCATCTATAATGACAAGAGGCTTTGGAATTTTAACTTTTCTATCATTTGATTTACAAACCCCCAAATACATTTACTTATAAAGCTATTTATCTTTCTGTCAATCAACCTGCATGGTTTATGGTGGCGGTTTCACATTCTTTTTGTATTTCACAACTCAGGTATTTGGATACCCAATCGTATAAAAGACTACTTTCAAACAGTTAAATCCCCAAAAGAAAACAGGATATGAGCCAAAAAATTTTAAGTGAGATGAACCGAAGCCTGGAATACATCTGTGTTTACACATGGTCTGTTAGTCTGCAAATATATGTGGGCAACTGTGCACACCTAATTCCACAAATCTGAGTTCATAAATTCACTTCCCTCACTCCCGGCTGACACTGTCAATGTATTCTTTAGTCTTTTTGCTGAAAGAGGATCAAGTGTGCCAACCACGAGAGTGACTTTCGAGGCTGCAAACACTTTCCAAGAGAAAGGGACTGATAAAACTGCCTTTGCATATGGTAGGAAAACAGAAGATACCAAAGGTTATTTACTCTTGATATGTTCCACGTTTAAAAGAACAATCTCAAGCCCACTGCCTGTCCCTTGAGCCATCTGGTCCCCCCATTATTAATTGTTCTACCCGACCTTCACCAGAGAAGAAAAATATTGTTGTATCTTCTTTTATCTTGTCTTATAATAGGAATCATGTTTCATAGTGTTGAAATAAATTACTCGCACGGTGATCAAACATCTTAGCTTCGTTTCAGCATTTAATCACCCGTGAAAGCCTTTTATTGCTTTGTATACTCCAAAGTCATGAACATTATTTCCTATCTATTCTATGGAAAGTATCTTTCATTTTATTTTTCAATTACATCTTAAACTCTATCATTCTTCTAGAAAGCACTTTGCTGTAATCCTACTGTATTAAAGACCTTTGTTTCTCCAGTACTTATTTCGCTTTAAAATGTTTTTACCTATTGCATGGGAAAAGAATAAGCCAACATAAAACGGCTAAAGTAATACTAATTTCATTGAGACTGCTTTATTTCCACTCAATATATACATTAAAAAGCCTCAGAAAATAATAATAAATAAAATCAATACATCACCACGTGGTGGTTGCTCTAAAATCCATTATGTTTTCTAGGCTGCTTGTCAAAGCATCACTGCTATTTTAAAACAATAGTCCTGCATCAATTCTGCCTGAAACTCTCACCAAGTTTATGGATGTATCAGACAATCCTTTAGTGTCCCAAATCTCAGTATGGGTTGTGCAACATACACAGATTTTTATTTGGTGCACTAGCTCAAAGTCAAACTGCTCTTTGAAATGTATAAGGAAAATCCCCATCGTTACTAATTAGAGAAAAAAAACCCCACACTTCAAGATTTTTAATAACAAAACACACACACACACAAACCAATAGCTATTCTATAAAGCCAGATTAAGAGAGGTGTAATGGAGAGAAAATACTTCCTGAAAACCCAGTCAGTCCGTGTGTCATAATCAGGGAGTTTTATATTGCATCCTACAAGTATTAGTCCAGTTGAAATAAGTGTAACAACTTCCAGTGAAAGAGGAACTGTCAAAGTAAAGCCTGATCTAAAATGTGTGACAAGGCCATGAACAACTTTAACCAACTTTTAAGCTGGCCCTGCTTTGGGCAGGAAGCTCGCTCTCAGAGGAACCCCACCTTTTCTATTATTCTGTTCATCCATAAACCACAGGGGTTGTTATCAAGAATACTTAAGAATATATTAATTGAAACCATTCATAATAAACTTTTCAAGAAAAGTCCTACTTTTCAAATAAGTCAAGTCCTGGGACAGTCTTCCAGTAAAAGCACTGGTGGCAAAGCAAAATAACCAGTTTCAAGATGAAGTTTAAAAACTTGCTGCCTCATCAGCCACCTGCAGCAATGCAGGACTGGCACAGATGGAACAATATTTCCCTTACACTTTAGTGTTCCTATGTTTCATTGAAAGCCTTTTCAGTAAACAATCATTATATATTCTCTTATATAGAATATAAAAATAATCTGATAGGTAAAGAAGAAATATTCACCCCTTTTATAGCTTCATCAGGTTTAAATTAAAGCTGAACAGAAAGATCAAAAAAGTTCACTAAATGGCTAATAGTTCACTAATTTCTGATTGTGAAAGTATGAATTAACTTATTTCACATCTTATATAAATTCACTTTTATTGAAATATGATGGCATTGAATTTGGATGCTGAATTCTAAAATGAAACAAATGTTATTTCTGTTACAGTAGCTTTTTCTACCCCCTGAGAATTTTTCCATTCTCATCGGTTTCATAGATTATGAGTTTTTAGATAGTAGTAAAGCTTCTTATACATAAATATGAGAAAACAGTAGAAAAAGAGAGAATAAATAAACAGCATCTGTTTGGAATGATTATTTAGCTGATAGATTTTGGTCTTAAGCAAACAAGGAAAAATGGAGACTCTAAAATGAGGAATGTTTGAGAATCTTAGTTATTTACTTGTCCCACCTGAGGCTGGGGATATTTTTCATTGAACATTACTGAGAGCACACAAACATATTATATTGATTTCAATTAGAAAATCATGTGAATAGATCTGTCACCTTTGATAACCTTTCACTGGAACTTTGATTGTTGTATTATGAGCTGAAACTGCACATATTATTAGAGACAATACTCAAGTAAAAAAACACATTTATTCTAAAGACAGCTGAATTTATTTGCAATGGTGTTAAGTATTAGCAGCAGTACTACAGGTTATCAGTTAGGTTATCAGTATTATCAGAAAATAGCTGTCTCAAAGTGAGGGGGTTTGGGTTTGTTTTTTTTTACAATATATTTAAAAATAAACATTTCTATGTAGAAGATAGTTAAGAATTCCCTCACAGTCATGAAGTCTGTAGAATTCCACACCGAATTTTCTAAAGCTTTCATTCCATGTCTGAACATAACACCAAAGCCCAGGCTAATCTGCTCTGGACAGCCAAGAAAGACAAACCTATAAACCACATTCCTCAGACTCTCCACTGTGACCTTCAGCCAAAGGGCCAGAACCACAAATCCCCTGCTCCAGCTTCAGCAAGAAATGAAGCCACACTCCATTTAAAACTCCATGGAACTCCTGATGTGGAAAATGTTCTTCCTCTCTCCAACCATCACAGATGCCCTTTGCACTTCAGTCCTTTACTGAGCCAATAACCAGAAGGACCAGAGCATCTCATTTGCTTCTGTGATTTCTCCTGTTCTGTTCAAGTTATTGCAACACACACTGTCCTGTTTATATCTAGATTTGCAAAGTGGGAAGGCCGCAGATGAGAATCTCACTTGAGGAAAATGAACCAAAGCACTGCAATTTTTATTCTCTCTGTATATTCTCTGCCTGTCCTCACAGATTCTATATCTGCACATAACAATGTCTTCTTTTGTCTCTTGCTTGACCATAGACTTTCCTCCCCGAGGCCTGCCCTCCTTTTTTTTTCAGAATTTGCCAGTCCTGCCTGTACACAGCCTGTTCTGGCTGGGTCAGGCACAGCAGAGCCAAGGCAGGCTCAGCACTAAGCTCCCTTTTGTCCAGCTGCCTCCACAACACAAAGGGAGCTCCACAGTCAGGTTTGATTACACCAAATGCCCACTGGTGCAGGTTCCTCCACTAATCTCCACCCAGACAAAAAGAAGGGGTTTAATCCTTGAAATCCTCTTAATGACCTTCCAAAGTTATGGCCATCAGTCTTCCTGCAGTCCCCCAGGCAGAATGCTCTAGGTTTAAAATCTTTCCAGATAACTTTCCATAATGTTGACTGACACCATAAAAATACATAAAGCACACATTGTAATAACTGTAATATAGTAACTGGCAGTACTAAGAGGAGAAATAATAGCTTTTCAGGCAAACATTAAAGTCAGGGCAAGTTAACTCAGTCTGAGTAAACAAACTGTATAAAAGTCCAATTTTTGTGAAATGAGTCCTACTGAGCACAATTCTTCCCATTAGTCACACAATAATTATGCAACCACACAGCAAACAAACCTCAGCCTTTCCCTTTCTTCTGTCTCGGTTGCTGAGGACTCATGAGGATATGGACATAATTGAGTAAAAGCATTAATCTCTGAAAAAGCATGTTTGTAATGCTCATTTTGTCCTATGAAAGAAATATGAAACCAGAAATTACCAATAATTTCACTGTGGAAGCACAGGAAAGTATTTGTGAGGTACACCACACACAGTGCTCTGAAGGATCAGAGCACAGAACTGCCTGAAGATTTTAAATTAAGAGTATTTAGCTTAACTAAATATGTCAAATAATTTAAAAATACAATTAACTGGTCAGAACATCAGCAATATAGAATGATGTTGTGGAACATACACGTGTGAGGTTTTCACTCCTGTCAGCATAGTACACAGTTATTAAAGCTTCCACTGTTGCCAAAGTATGTTAGAGATTCTATAAACTATTTCCACAGTTCTTCACACTCAATCTTAACAAAAAACAGTTTCAAATCTCAGAACAGTTTTAGTTACAGTCTGCAATTACAGCAGCAGTGGCACAGCCATCTTTCCAATGGTAGAGAAAAAGGCTTCTCTCTTCTCAGTTTGGTCAACAGCTTGTGATTGGATCAGACCATTATCTTCAAGTTAACCAATATTTTGTGTCGTATCAAAAAGACTTAATTTCATTCTGTTTAGTGGGATTTCATATTTAGCTACTTATTTGAAACTATCATTTTAATGATTTCTAAAAATTGAAATATACCAAACTCATTAAATGACATACTGTATTTAGAGCAAATCAAGGTTTTGGGGGTTTTTTTTTAGTTTTGAAAAAAAGCCCAAATGTACATGCCACTTCACATGTTAAATAATACAAGAAGGGATATTAGAAATGAAAAGGAAAATAATTACAGGGATTACATTTCAGTTCCTAGGTAATCCTGTTACATAAGAAATTTGAGTTATACCTTCTCAAGATCTGAGATGGACTAATAATTATTTCTTCAAATAATGATTCTCATTTCTTTAAGTGCTGAAATAAATTTATTCCAAATAATGTATTGAGGAGGTTTTTTTTTCCTACCAAATAAAGTAAAACTGGTTAAGTTAATCTGTTCTGTAACATGGCAGGCTTCTGCTCTGGGAGTGTCTTACACTGGATGGTTTCTTAACTTTAAATCTAATTAATCTTACACCTAATTCTTCCAAGCAGACCGACTGCAGAGAAAGTTCAGGGTGAGGGTGCTGCCACTAACTCAGTTTTCAATCAGAAGAGGAAGAAACTGAGGCAGATCTTCCATCCTTTAATATAATGGAATGTAAGAAATGTCATTTGACCAAAAAAGTTGATTTCTGATTTGGAAATGGATTTTTAGCTTGCATTTATTATACATCATTTTAATGTTTTTTTCTGGTTTGGGGGGGAGGGGTTTTGGTTTTGTTGGGTTGGGGGTTTTTGTTTCTTTGGGTTTTTTATGAGATAGTTAAGAGTATGCATTGTTTATTTGCAGTTTGACGGACAAATGATGTCAAAAAGTCACGTAGCTTTTCTTTGCATGTTAAAATCATCTATATAACTGTAAAAGTGATGAAATGCTCTGCAGCAGATACTTCCAAGTCTTTAGTATTTAACTGTGGGCAAGGATATAAAACAAAGAAAAAAATCTTGAAAATACAGAAACCTTCTGATTGAAGTATAAACATTTTGAGACATCTCTTTTAAAAAAGCTGTCAGGCAAATTTAAACTATCTAATGTAATCTGTGTTTTGGGGAACATAAAACATTTTAAACCTTGATTGGTATTGACAAACACACTTCCCTTTGTGATCAGTTTTAATATGTTTTGTGAATTTTTTTAATATGCTAAAAGCGGAAGTAAAAAACTCACTATTTTTATTCTTTTTATTCCTCTCTGGAAGATACACATAACAATGAAAACTATTTCATTTAAAAAAGAAAAAATCCCTAAGGAAACTTTACACAGAAACTCACATCTTGAATTCTGGATTAGAAATGTTTCTGAAAGATAATTTGAATCTTTGATTAAACCATGAAAAGAAGTTTTGGCTTTAAGCAATCTAAGTGTGCTTGGATTCACCTCAAGAAGTTATCACAAAGGTCTGAGCCTGCAAAAACTCCCTAAGAGAATCTTCAAACAGCAAGACTTTTATGTAGGAACAGAAAGTTACCTCCAGTGTAATTGTTCCCCATCTAAGGGATAACCCACACGTCAATGAAGAGGAAAAGGTAAAGGTTCAGTCGCAGGTGACTGCACAGTTACAGACATTACAGATCAGAACATTTCAGGGAGACAGGGAAGCTCCATGAGAACTGCCACACAACAGTGTACAGCTGCCTTTCTAAAATTCAGATTAGAGCAAATGGCCTCAAAATCACTCATAAAGCCAGGACACCAGAATGAACATTTAGTTTAAGTGGTGCAAAGTCAAGGGAATGAAAAAAGCTTCAAACTCCCACCAGGCTGACATTTTTATTTGTGACCACTGAGTAAATGCTGCTCCATTTTCTAGAGCAGCAATAACGAGATGTTTAATATGAATTATATATCTAATGACACAATCTCACCTCAGGATCAGTTGCATATCTTCCAGCAACAGCAGTTTTCCAAGTTGTTGTGATTTCTATTGAACATGTCACATGCCTGTGCCTCATGGCACAAAACAACTATTTTTAAAAGTGCTCTCCATGGCTCAGTAATGGCCTCGTGATCAGCATAGCCACAGGTGTCAGAAAGGCAAACACAGGGCTATTTTCCACCCCAGGAGGATCTCAGGTAGCAAGGACAGTACCTGGATCACAAGATTCATGTGGACAACGTGTATCAGCCAGAAAAGTTAACCATAAATAGCAGTTAATAGCACATTAAACTGTTTATTCATTAGCAAATACCCTTATAAATATTACTTCAATATTATTTGTGGTGTGTCCACTTGACCAGGAAGGGAGGCCTGACCACAGCCACAGTAAGAAGCAGCAGCACAGACTGTGTTAGGTTCCACTTAAGGAAAGCCATGGAATATCAGTGTAGGGAACAGACTGTCCTGGAACTGTCCAGGCATCTCTGATGGACTTGCACCAGCATTTGGTCTGCAAACGTCACAGGAATTTTGGGGCAATGATCCCAATAACTGCATCTTGGCAGAACAACACCTTTATTACAGCACAAATATGCATTTTAATTGAATTTCAATGAAATTTGGAGAACAATTGTGAAGGAAAGTAACCGGGTTAATTGAAATTAAAATCCTGCCCTCTCATAGAGAAACATTCATCCTACTAAGAACTTATATTAATGCAAAGCATTGAAAAGAGGTCCAGTTTGGACTCTTGTTCCTCCTCTCCAACTGAGCCATTTGCTTTGGTTCATCACTGCAAGTTGTGAGAGACACAGGCTGGAGACAAACCCAGCTCATAAGCAGGCCTAAGTGCTCTCTCCCTAAACAGACTGCAAGAAATGACTGAAAAACTGCAAAAAATCATTAGCCTGAGGCAATACAATGTGTCAATAAAGCTGCCAAATATCATCAGCGCAGCTGCACTCCAAATCCTTAGTTTAATCATTCTGCAGTCTTATGTCAAACATGTCTTGCCACCTATTATTCAAAATACAAACACAAAACAAAGAAAACCCTCCAGTGTTTTTTATAGCTTTTCTTAATCTTAGTGAGGCTCATTGTATCAGCCACATGGCAAGAAGCTGAAATGATGTTGTGGGACTTAAAAATGTTATTTCTCAGAAGGAAAAGTTTGAAAAAAAACTAGCTGTTTACTATTCCTGCCAATAAATGTATTCCTGACAGTTGCAATTCTATTACTATACTTTGTCTTCTAAGAATAAAAAAATACAATGTTGTAGAATAAAGCAATCACGCAAAAGAGTGTGAAAATAGAAAATACAGGGGAACAAATTATTTACTTTTAAAAAAGTCTTCCTTGGGTAGTTCTGTGGATTGCAAACAGAGATTTGTACAACATTTTGACAGAATTGCACTTATTCCAGGAAAAAAAATGTCTGCCGCGTTTGAAGGAAATAATTCTCTTCACTTACTGAAGCAAACTTACTGTGCTGAAAGTCACAAAGATCAAAAAATAGTCCTTGCCCTGCCCTTTTGTGCTGAAGGACAGTTGCTATCCCACTGTTTGAAATTTCTTTTATAAGGCATACTCCAAAACACATTTTGCTGCAGGATCATCATTATTAATTAAATTGAAATACCATTTTCAATTAAAGAATAAAGTACACAACCTAATGCAGTATCTCCGAGATATTTATTCCATGTATTCATTTACTTCTTAATTTATAGTTTGGTCTTCTCTAATACAAATAGAAGTCATTAGTGCAAATTACTGATGTTCTTATTAAAAGTTTAATAAGAGAAATGCTGTAAGAGTGTGACTCTTAGTCATTCATCTCTGTGCTCATCTTGCAATAGTTGGATGGCATTTTAGAACCCAGAACAGAATAGGACACCATAGTCTTTACACTCCTTTTTACGTACTAATACTGTCATTAATTAATATGAATAAAGAACTCTAGGTCCTGCATGATGAAGAACCTGTCTAAAAATAATTTCTTTACTTAACCTTTAATTATTTATGGCTGTTGTATTTTAAAAGGAAATTAAAAGTACTCTTTATTACTAAAGTGGTTATAAAACCCTATTAACAAAGGAAGCACCATGGCTGTCCAGCTCTCAGAACAAGTGTGAATTTCACCAGCAGGGATTGTGTCATTCCTTGAGAGGACCTAGAGCACCTGTCTGAAGGGAGTTAATAGAGGAGAGGAGGAGTATGAAACAGGCACAGGGAACAGCATGAAAGAAGGTGGGCAGCTGTGTGGAAACACATAAAGGAAGCTGTTAAAAAAAAAGTTCTTCAGGAATTTATAGAGTGAGTAGGAATACGCAATAAAAAGCACCCTGTCCTCATGATAGAATGAAAGATACAAATTACCTGTTTAATTTACATTATACTTTGAACATTCTCAAACTTTTAGAGATGCAGCTTTAGTAGCAATCTGTAAAACGGGGGACTCAGAACTAAGATGCAGACTGGAAGAAGAAAACAAAGCACAAAACAACAGCTTTTGCATAATAGTCCTCAGAAATCAACATTTTAGATATATATGCTATCATGTAATCCCATTTGCCTGTTTCAAAAGTCCAAATGGTAGACTCTTAGAAGTCCATTATATGAAATTTCCAGGGACTCTTTCTCTAGAATTCTCCTTTCTTCTGTATGATACAGCCTTGCCACCCTCTCGCCCTACTTTTGAGCCACCTAAATTTAGCAAGGAGCAGTGTTCCCCCTGCTCAGCCTGATCCCCCTCCCTGCTGTGGCAGGGCACTGGACTCCTCACAGGCACCCCTCCCTCCCTTCCTGGAACACCAGGCACAACTTTCATCCCAATGAGGAGAACCAGGACCCTTCAAAATTCAGCAGCAGCTTTCAGTTCCCAGTTGCTTTCAGGAGGTTGTTTTGAGTAAATCCCATCTCCTTTCCACATCCAGGCAAGCAGGAACCACTGCGAATTTTGGCACTTATGAACTCTTCAATTTTTCCTTCACTCACTTGTAACTCCTAGTTCTACACGTGCATTCAGTCTGTTATTCAAAAAAATTAACTGAAATCTAAATATCTTTCTCCAGCCTCACAAAACCTTTCTGGATTTCTGTTAATGCTTTCAGTATAAAATGGAAATCACTTTGGAGCAAAAAACAAGTGTATCTCATTTCACCTAGCAGAAACGAGTGTAAGAAGCAGAAATTTAGAGTTGAGTCCTTCTTTATTGACTAAATAGTCCTCCCTAGTTTATTACCCATTACACATAATAAAGATCTTTTTTCTTTAAATGTTATTTCTCTTAGTGACTAAAATTAAATGAAAACAAAGGCAGAAATACGTTCCAACTGTCCAAAGACAGCATCTGAAGAAATCCACTTCTGTTTGCCTTCTCCCCCCTTTTTTGTCACTCATTTATTAATTATGTCCATATTAATCTTTTGCACAAGGTTAAAATTAGTATTGGACAGAAAGTGACAGGAATTCAGCCCCTGTTCTAAAAACTCCTGTCATGTGCTGCAGCAGTACTTACAAATATTGTACCAAGTATTTGAAATATGTGCATGATAACACGAGTTGTGAAACACTTATTTGGCTTCAATAATGACTTACTTGCAACACAAATTACTACTTCAAAACTGCCATGTTAGCCTACTTAACTTTAGGGTGTCAGCACTTATAAAATATGGATGCTGAGCCTGTACATTCAAATACAACAGGAAATTAATATGAATTCTGCAACCACTTGCACTTAGAGACACATATCCTGAAGTAATAGATATATTTCCAATTTAAAAGAAAAGAAAATTGATCAGATTTCAAGTATCCTGAAGAAGCCCTTCATTGTTTCCTTTTCTTATCATGAATCAATAAAATAAGCATTAAAGTCTCTGACTGAGGAAAATAAAACGAACTCATACCATTTAGAGACATGAAATTTAATATTGAAGAGAGTGACAGGAACAAATATGCAGCTGTATGAAGTGAATATCTTAAAAAATAAACTACATCAAAATGGTTCTTCCTAATCTCAGACAGTTGATGTTTTATTATTAAATAAATTATTATTTAACAAAGCTCAGGGTTCTTTAAATCCTGTAACTTGGGTATTTCTCTCCTACAACTTGTCAATTCATATTCCAACTTCCTTATCAGAGAGTGGCTTCCAAACATATGAAAGCTCCTATTTTGAGTAAGTTCTTTGTATCTCCTATCAAAAACTTTCTTTCTCTACTGAGGCAAAAATTACCCCAGCACAGAGGACCAGAGTAAAACACAGCTCTTCAACTGATGGGTTGTGGTGCACCAGCAGCACAGGCACCTTTGCTTTTGTTCAGAGAGATTCAGATACACGTGGAAGCCCATTATAGATCTGACAGTATCCATAGGAATGAGCAATTTCCTTCTATCAGCAGAAGCAGTCTTTGTGTGGCACAGTTCTCACACAGGCAAAGATCCCATGAAGTTATACAATTAAATTAGAACAGTTTTAGTTGATGATTTTGAGGTAAATTTTGAAGATTAGAATAAATAATCTCATTTTTTATAGAATACAACCCAAAAATTAATCCACTGAGAGCTCTGAAGACCTAAGAAATCTCAGGCAAATATTTTTCAGTCTACAGAGCACTTGACAAGTTTTCTGCTTCCATTTGAACAAGTTGTGCTTGAGGTTTTTTATACTTTTAGCAATTTGCACCCATACATCCTTTTGGCCTCCTGTATTATCACCCTTATCAAACTTGCCAGAGTTACACACGTACTCATTTCTATTGTCTAATTACCAAGATTTTATCTTGCTAGCCAAATTTTGGCCTGATGCCTTCCATCAAAATCATATATATATATATATATATATGCAGATTTATCTGTATAATCGGCATTTCTTAATGGTTATTCATAAAAGACACAGGAAGGAATGAAAACTATTCTTAGAAGTCCACTTCTGAGTTTTGGTGTATGGAGCACCAGAATTCCTTTGTTTACAGACTGTATGAAAAGTCCAAAATCCTAAGGAAAGTTCACTTTCTGTGTTCTACCTATGATTATCTTAGATTTTCTGGCAGATGATCAGGCACAGCTCAGTGCTGGAACACGTCCCAATAATCCAAACACAGCACAAATGGTCACGTAGAAATTAAGGCCTATGCTGCATAGAGTTTTCAGTCTACAGAAGAGTTTCTGTATGAACCAGATGGAATAATTAAAATAAAATTCTAAAGCCCATTTTTTACAAATTCAATGCCACAGAAGTGTGGATCAGTTGTTAGGAATTGTCTTCCCTCCCTTTGTGGCACCAAACACACAAATCAGTTCCTATCCAACCCATTTATTTGCTCAGGTGATTTAACCAGATTCAAATAACCTCCACTACAGTTTCTAGTTTTCTGTCTTTTTTGATGGGAGAATATCTCCTTTGATGTTGCCTCAGAATAAAATATGCTTGCCGGGGAAGGGAATGCTCAGCTTTAAATGACAGCTGTCATATTTTGTTATGGAAGTGCAATTCTATTTAATGGACTTGATTGCACAATTTGCTGCACCTACCTGGCATTGTGTGGGCTCGTAGGAGCGTGTCTGAGCAGAGCTGCAGGATCAATGCCAAAATAAAACAGAAACATGCAGAGGGGGAAAGTGGGGGTTGGAAAGAGCTGCCAGAAAAAGCACTCGCACATTGTGTCATGAAAACCAGGCTGGGCTAATTTCAATATCAGCTTCAGAAGGTGACTCCTCAGGTGTGCTCAAAGACGGTTCAGCATCTTCTAATTGGGAGCAGGAGATGAAACTCAGCACTGAAAAGCATCTCCTGCCCAGTGCATTTCTGACAATCAGCATTCTGCTTGGGCTCTTGTCAAGAATACACAAAGTGACTCAGAGAGCTTGTGCAGCACTGAACGACAGGATTTGACTCATTCAGGATCTCCAAAATCATTTTAAGAAAGGCACTGTTTAAAATAAAATTCTGTTCTATTATAAGTGTACTATAATAGATGTCCAGCACTTAATATGGGATACACATGTCTTTTTTTCCTTTAAAGAGTGTATTTTTTCAGAGAACAGAGATAAAGTTTCAAGCCCTGAGAGTGCAAGATGCCAGCAGTAATGAGAAATCAGTGATTATACCTGAGATAATTTAATAAATTCGACTTTTTCCCAGTGAGAATATGAATTGCCACCTACTTATATTCAAATTTTCTATGGCAAAATCTAGGAATGCAACTCTGCTGCTGTGATTTTTCCCCACACATTCCTCCCCCTCTCCCTCAGTGAATTCCACATCTGACTGAAATCTGCCCCCTGCCCTGGGCTAACAGACTGGATCAATACTCTCTCAAGACAGGTATAAACACAAAAGAAAGGGAGGAGTCAGGAGGGGGAAAGTCAAGAGTTAGGGTTAAAATTCCTGTTCAGCTTCCTCTGCAGGCTGACTCCCTGAAGAACCAATCTTTGGGAAACACAGAGTTGCTGCAGCAATCCTTTTCCCACTGTAATTGTGAATATTTTAGAAAAACAAATACATTCAAGAGTGGCCAGTGGCAATTACAATTTCCATCTGAACCAGAAAGAAAAAAAAAAAAAAAAGCCAATTCAATTTCATTAGGGGACCATCTTCTCCTCTTCCTTGAAAACTCAAGGGCCTGACAATGAATTAAGATTTATAGAAAAATCCTTTCACTACTTAAATGGAATTATGATTTTGCCATTAACGCAGAGTCAAGATGTTCACTCTGTGTATGAAGATAACTTTATTGCAGGGATTGCATGGGTAAGTAATATTATAAACTGTAATTCTATAGCAATTTCCTAATGGTCTGCAAGGAGCAAAAGACACAATGAATTTAATGTTGTCCAAAAAGAAGACTGATCACTGTCAGGACAGGAATAAATGATGCTGAGGCCAAAGCACAGCAGACTCAATGATAAAAGACTGGTGAAAACACACTTTCCTGCACTTTCTTTACTCTGCAACAAATACTGAATTTATTTCCTTTCTTGTCCATTTCTCTTCAGCAAGCTGGACGCAGCAAACAAAATTAACAATTGCCTCTTATAAATCTTGTAAATGCAGATTTAGAGATAGCAGAACACATGACAGGCATTTGTTATCTTGGATGGAGTTTCTGGAAAGCACTCTATTTTCCTGTAGCAGAGAAAACCGTAAGGAAATTCAGGGCTGAAATCAATCCTGAATGTCAGAGAGGACACTGCTGAAAAAACACAGTACCATCCACGATGGCCAGGTAATCTGAGATCAGTTTGGGATTTTTGTACATTTTTGCTTAGATCTGAGTGATTCAGAGCTTCTGTGCTTTAGTGTTCAACTATAGGGTCTCTGGATGAACATTTTTTAAGCAGTTACTCTTAAAAAACTCATGACCTGTAGACTAAAAAGATGCTGGACTGGTGTACCACTGGTTGCTGCTTTTAATAAATGTGGCAGTACTGGCGGGAAAAAATATAAGTTCTTACAGTCTTAGAAGACCATGAAAATATTAATAAAGGGCAAGGCAGATTACCCCAGTTCACCCAATCAGTTCTGAATAGATTAGAGGAAAAAGCTGACAGAGGATTCAACTGATAAAGAATTAAAGGAGAAAACATAGAAAAGTGCCAGTCAAAATGAATTTATGGAAAATGAGGCTTGTAAAAAGTTATTTTATTATTATTTTAAAGTGAGGTTGATCACGTTAATCTCACACGTAATTTAACTTTTAAAACTACTTCAATCCATACTGCATGCAAGTAACTTACAGATTAGCTTCACAGAGCATCAGCAAAGCATATATTAGATGTACCAGGAGCCAGCTAACTTGGACACTACTCTGTGAAACTCATCAGCTGTTTTAGAAAAGCATTGGAGGGATTAATGTGCAACCTGATGAGGAACCCGTTCACCTGAATGTAAGAATTCAGCCTGCTGATAAAACCTGCAAGCAAATAATGCAGAGACGGGCAGCTACAGAAGTGAACCCAAACACCTATTTTGCCTTATATGCCTATATTAAATTACTTCTTTTTTTAACATGTAAAGAAAAATTCATAAGGAACAAACTTTTTGCTAAGTATAATATCAGAAACCGGAGATGTAGGAAATGCCAAGTTCATACTGGGTGAGTAATTAAAGATCAGAACTCCGCAGAGTGCCGCAAAGGGGCAAATTTGACTCTTGAATGCCTAAACGAGAAAATAAATAAAATAAAAAGTACAACATTAATTCTACTTAAGACACTGGGAAGCCTGACATTTGGGCTGTACGCAATTCTAGTGTTCCTGTTTCAAAATGGTTGCTGAAAAGTGAATTCCCAAAGTGATCTGAAAGTACCTTACAGCAAAACTGTTGGAGCTCAGTGCTTTTAATTAAAAAAAGCAAAAAAAAGTCTAAACACAAGCATAGTCCAAGAAGTCACCACACTGCAAAAGTGCCATTTCACAGAGTATGAATTAAAAAGCACTAGCTCTGTATACAAACAGTTTTAAATTATACTCTGGCCTTTATCCAAGGTAGCTTCTTCCACTACAGACCCAGCACAAGGTACCTGTTTCACACAGAGCTCGCAAGGAGTTGGTGCTGCTGTATGATGAAATTTCACACACAACTTTGCCAGTGCAGGCAAGGGCAGGGAAGTGACTGAAATACAGTGGGCTAAACCTTTCCAAAGGACAATAAATACTTTGTTTTAAGTGATTTTTAGACATGTAACCAGACAGAGAGTTCTTAAGACCCTGTACTGTTAATATTTTAATTTAAAAAGCAAAGGTTGGAAGATATTACTGAATTTAGCAATTATTTTCTCCATTGATTGAGATCTTTGAATGAAGACCAGATATATTTTGATTAAACATAGTTTATCATTAACAGATAAAATACAAGATCGATGTCATGTAAGAAGGCAGATGAATTGTATTTTTCTCAAAAGCTTTAATTGCGACTACACTGTATAGCCAAGTTACTGACTGCATTTCAAAAGTTTAAGAGACTAAAAGTACAAAGGATAGTCGGATCAGTACCACAGCTTATGAAAGATACTGCAAAAGTGAATTTGGAGATCTCAGGTCAGTTCACAGTCAAAAGCTGGTTCAAACTGAGCATTATGCTAATGTAATTTATTTGTTTCATGAGAAAACATTACAGTTTATATTAGCATATTCTTCAAATACCTCAGAGAAGTATTACAGCAAATAGAAGTATTTAAGGGCAATGACAAGCTCATGAAATTAGGAATAGAGAAAAAAAGAAACTATATAAAAAGAATTAAAATCAAGCACATTTTTACATTATGCATCATACAAATTAGTCACTAATTATGAAAATGTTCTTCAGCTTCACAAGTGGTATTGCCTGTACTATTTTATCCTTTGCTATGCATCTTTGGGAAGCACTTTTCTTATATCTTCTTTCTATTAGGCTGTCAGCAGTAATCAATGTTAATACACTCGATTACACACAGCAATTTAAGAAACAATCAGTTTTAAGCACCCCAGTGTTGCTATACTCCTGGTGGCCTGCAGTATTAGGTCTTCACTCCGTAGCATATATTCAATACAGAGTGTGAGACATTCACTTACAAGCACTAAACTTATTTTTCTAAGTCAAGTAAGTATCCTCCTCTCTCAGACAAGCTGCTTTGCTTGAGTGTTTGAGGTGAGAATATAAGAGTGAAGATTTCTGGTGCTGCGAGCAGCAATAAAGTTAATGATGTTTTCTCAAGAAGCATTCCTTTTCTCTAAAGATTGTTTCATTATATAATAGATAAATTATCATTATGCACTGTTCACAAGGCAGATATATTGTATTTATTTCATTCAGATACGCTTCTTTAATAGCTTTCAACTAAATTTTGGAGTATTGTTAAAAGTTACATGCAGAGCATTTTCAAATTAGAATTTTTGTCCTATAACAGTGATATAGTTATTATTTCATCATCTTTATTACAGAATAAAAGAGAAAGCAATTTTCTGAAAGCACCTAAGCTCATAAACAAGTTATGTGCTTTTGAAAACAGGAGTCTACATTGTTGAGCAATTTTGAAAGTTTTTCTATCATTTTACTCACCTGTCCCAGCTTAGTAAGGATGATAAATAATTCCAAACATTTGGCTCCTCAGAGCATTGTAAACCACTGCATCTAAGTCTAAACACGACAGCAGGAGCCCACAAGATCCCACTTATATAAAAGTACAGCTACACACGATGCTTTTCTCTACCAGAAATTTCAAACACACTGAAAGCAACTCAAAGGGGAGATTCTCACAGGTGTTCCCTATTTATTTCAGCTTTTCGGTTGGAGAGTTGTGGAATGGTTGAATAGCCTCAGCTGCAACTGGAGAAAATAGGAGCTATACATCAAATGAAGTATTGTATACTGGTGAGTACGCACAAAAATCAAGTCTCAGATGTTTCAAACTGGGCACATACAATATGCCTGACATTTGTCTATGCTTGAGAGCAGAAATAGTCTCTCCTCAACAAACACGCATTAAGGTGGCAATTTATTTCACATTGTAAGACACTCCAATCTCCCCACAATGAGTGCTATAGAAAAGCCCATGAGGAAGTTAATTATTCTGCCTTCAGCACAGCATTTAAATAGCGTATAGTAAACAGCCTATACTGCAGCCTGGGACCACACACTGAACACGATAAAACAAAATACTGGATCACTGCTCATTAAATTCTTATCTCTTATGTGAAAGCAATGTGAGATTACATATTTAAAGATTGTAGAGCAGTGCATTCTCACAAGGCAGGCTGCTTGGGCAGCCCACAGCACAGCAACCCTCCAGCTCCACAGCAGTCCAGAACCAATCCTCACACTTTTCAGAGGTGCAGTCTGTATCCACTGCTTGTCCTACCTCCATTTTGCATATCTTTTCCTTTTATCAATTATGGGCTTTTAATCATAATCCTAAGTGAGTCACCATTAACAATATTCTCTTATCTCTGCACGAGTTCCCACCATCCCCAAGCCTTCACAGTCTCAAAAGCATAACTAACCCTTCACTCTAAAAACCGTAAAAGCAGAATACTCCACACTTTTAATCCTCTGCCTTCCTCACTCTTTATTTGTATCATCTGCAAATCCCTATTCTCCCAGTCTTGTTATGACTTTCAAATAATCATTTCTCAAAAACAACTGTTTAACCTTTTCCTCCCTGGTGGGAAAAAGCAGTATTCCATCATACAGTTAAATTAAAACTGCAGGCAGCCTAACTGATACATGTGAGATATTGAAACTTTAGCATTCTTTTTTTAGTAGGTATGGTGGGTTTAAAGTATAGAAAAGATGGCAGTGTTTTGAAATGTGATGCATTTCACAGCATCTCAGCACAACAGGAAGTTTCCTCCTTTGCACTCCCACTATGTTTCAAAGAAATAACTTTGCTTTAATTTTTTTCTCCAGCATTTTACAATGTGAAGAGTAACTCTTGACTACCATAAGCCATCTTCTGCTGGCTTTCAGAGTATACCCACACAGTAAAAATGGGTGGTAAATAAAGTGTTACAGATGTCCATGTTTATTGTCTTTCAGCGATGTCCATATCTAATTGTTCAAATTACTATTAAAGCGATAATTAGTCTTACTAGCCAGGTGAACACGGCCTTGTGTTTGAATGACAAGCTGGGCTCTTCCTGGCTGCATCTGAAACAGCAAAAAACAATTTGCAGATGAACTTTCTAATCACTTTTCTCCAAGATGCACCTGCAGAGATACATCCAGGCTCCCTTTCACATATTTGTGGTGACCGCACTGCTTGGCCTAACTAGGTCTGAGCTTAAACCAGGCTCAGACGCTGACATGATCACAGATACAGCCTCTGTAAAAGAGAGGAGAGCTTCTCTCTTGCCTCTATCTCCAGTGAATCACCCAGCAGCTTCTGACAGAAATGTGATCCTGTTCTCAGTGCCTAAACTGAGTACAGAGGGAAATTATTGCACTTCTCTGTGGAACAACCAGGAGTAATCGGTGACTCTTAAGAGCAAATACTGCAGGGCTCTGCATGGCCCAGTGTTAGGTATAAAAACAGATTGACACAAGCACACACAGCCCAACCCATGCTATTTATACACTAAAACATTGGTCTATTACTGATTACAAGTTTTCAAGAGAGTAGAAGCATTACCTCATCAGGCCTCAAAAAAAAGGAAACGGCAGAAAAGTTTTTAGCAATTCAGTGACGGCATCTACAGACCCAGCTGAGGCACCCTTGTTCAGGCTTCCAGAATGAGATGCCAAGTAATTGATTTAATTAATCATAGTATTTTCATAATTTGAATGAGGCAATATGACCAATGGTTCAAGCACAAGGCCAGGGATTCAGTTGATTCTGGTGCGACTACGCAGTGGAATTTTTCTGCAAGGTCTTCATCAGCTCATGTACTTCTTATGACTTAAAAGAATTAAAGACTTGACCACTATCCAATTTCTTCACTTTTACTGCACAAGAGGTAAATAAAAGCAGCATTTGGACCTGGCTGTTTTATTTTCTGTAGATATTGGTTTTACCCTACCATACAGGAATTAGGATTTCAAGTTAGCTTTGTAAAGACTTGCTGACTTCCTAATTCCCACTTATTTCAATGAGTCAAGAACCAAAATGTCCCTGAAATAGTGTGCCAAAATATTTGTAATGTGTCAATATTTGTAAAAATGTAAAAAAAAAAAATTGAACTTTCAGTGAGATTAATTAAAAACCATTAATGTCTTCTAGAATTCTATTATTCATGCACATATTTCTTCAACCAGTAAAACAAGCAAGTTAGATGCCTGCAACCAATACAAGAAAAGCAAATATTCTGTCTTCAGTTTCTGTATGGTGAAATTGGCATCAGGACCAACACAGAGATGCTAAGAAAAAAAATCAGAGATCCCTTCTCTTAGCAGAACTATTCAAATCCAGATTCTCAGGTCCACAGTTACAGCAAGAAACTATCATATGCACTGCAGGAAAAAGGGAAGAGGAAATCAGACTCCCTCACCATCCACTGGCTTCCCTGTTTTACTCCCCATCCCCAGCTTTTATTTAAGGAGCTATGAAAACATTAGGATTTATTACAAACTTTGAAATTTATGCACTAAAATAGCTTATATTTTTTGTGTCATGCAACAGGCATGAACATACAGAAAATTCACATTCAGACCGAGTACATTTAAAGCTCTTTGAATCACAGAAAAGGCAATTAATCTTAGTAACCTCACGGAGAACTGACAGAGTGTTTTAACATAGTCAAAATGCTGAAGGTCCTTGAATGCTTTCTAATAAAAAATGGTATGAATTTTTGAATTTTATGTTTACTGTCTCATCTCTGTGGGGAACCTAATGAAAAATGCAGCATGGGAACACAGTATGGATATTTCATATAAATAATTGCTATAAATGTTTACTATTGGAAACGCAACGGTACGTGACTCTTAATGCAATCTATATTATAGACTAATCAAATAATTGATTGTGATTACTGATCAAATCAAATTTTTGTTCATGTTAATAATGTTTCTAGGAAGAGATAACTTGCTAGGCAGAGCATGTGCATAAGGGAAGCCATGCTTTGAAGAGCGGGGGAAGAATATATTTAGTATTTACTAGTATTTATTTCATAACATTCATGCAAATTCTGTATGTGAGTGGAGTGAAACAAAATCTCCACTATTGCTTCAAGTTTAAAACATAAAATTATGCAAAGTATTCTTGCAAAGCATTCTTACAATGCACTGTCATTTTCAAGGCATTAACACCATCCCGTATTATCACAAATTACAATAAAGAAAGAAGAGGTCATCAGTTAATGTTCTTAAGAACAGTCCTTTTTCTTACTCTGGGTGAGCATTTACAAAAGAATAATAGTCCATTTTCTTTGATTAAGGGATTTGTTAGTTGGGAAATGCTTAAATACTGCTCTTTTTGATGCAAAAAATCACTTTCTTTTATATTCACAGAATCACAGAAAAGTTGAGTTTGGAAGAGACTTTTGCAGGTTGCCTTGTCCAACGTTCTTGCTTGAGCAGTGTGAACCAAACCAGGCTGTTCAGGACCTTGTCCTGACAAATTTTTAATATCTTCAGAAACAGGCAATCCATACCCTCTCAGGGCAAGTCATTTCAGTGTTCCATCAAACTTAGAGTAAAAAAAATTTTAAAAAAATATATATATACCCTCACAGTCTCCCCACAGCAGTCCTGTGCTCCCTCCTGGGTCCCCTGCTCCTGCTGTGTCTCTCAGGGTCCACTCATCTGGATGGTGTCACCCTGTGCCCTTTGTTAACCAAAGGCTGGCATTTCACAGCCCCTCGTCCCAGGTTCCCACCCAGAGCTCTGTCTGAATCTCAATCTGCAAACTGAGCTGCACCAGGTGTGTTCCTCAACACCAGCTCTGTCTTCTTTGCAGCTCCCAACAGATACTCATGCACATTGATTAGATCCACTTCCCTGACAATCTGCTTCACCTAAATTTTCCTTTATCTCATCCTCCTTCATCAAGGTTGAGCCTTCCATGCTCCAGCCTTTACATTGGCCTCAGGGACCCGAGATTCCTAAAGAGCAGTCTGACCAACAAACACTGAGAAGCTGGTCAAAATTCCTACTCCTTCCCCATGTCTTGTGTCACCACGTTGCCTCTCTCACCCGGCAGTGAGCCCACAATTTCTCTTGTCTTCCTTTTGCAGATGAAGTACTTACAGATAAGTTTCTCATTTCCCTGCAAGTCCCTGGAAAAATCCAAATCCAGATGGGCTTTGGCCTTCTTAACCCCATTCCCTGCATGTTCAAAATGAGTCTCTCTAATTTTCCCAGGTCACCTTCTTCCATCTCTTGTACATTTCCTTTTCACACTTGAGGTTTTTCAGGAGCAACTTGTCCATCCCTGCAGGTCTCCTGTTGTCTTTATCTGATTTCTTTCTCATCAGGATAGATGATTCCTTGGGAACCAGCCATCTCTCCTGGACCCCTCTTCTCTCCAGGGCTGTAATCCACAGGATCCTTCCAGCCAGGTCCCTAAACAGACAAAAGTCTGCACTTCTTAAGTCTAAGAGGTCATTTTAGATTTGTGCTTCCTCTCAGGAGATTATTGTCCTCTCTCTTCCAGACTTCACTTTGGCAATAATGAGTAAGGATGTGTTAATTTTATTCAGAAATAAGATATCGATTTTTTTTTGTCAGCCCTTGATGAGCTAGATTGTTTTGGAAATTTGACCCCACCCCATTTCTAATAACAGAAGTATCACTTGGAAACTCTGTGAAGGAAATACCAGTCTTTTCTGCAGCACTACCTTAAATTCACTTCTCTACACCCCTTACAGTCTCTGGAAGGCACACAATACTAAAATAGTCAGGTATTTTAACTACAGATTTTTATATCTAAACTTTAAAAATCTACTTATGACAGTTTCTATTCTTTTACTGGGGTTCACTGAAACTTATTAGGGCAATAAACCCATTAATGAAACACCGTGGTTGAGAATTTTAATGCAGTGAAGTCAAGAAATGAGCTTGAAATTATAGTTCTGCATATGAACCAGTGCATATGAATAACCTATCTCATATGCATATTGACTCAAATATTCATCACTCTATCCAGCAAGACAAAATTCATCACACATACCCAGTAATCCCTAATAAATGCTGAAATACTGAAGTTCACTTTTTGATTCCAGAACTATGTCAAATGCCAGGAAAAAAAGTGTTGATATATTTGGATATAGGACTTAAACCAAGGTACTTGGCATCAAATAATTTACTATTCCAAAAGTAAGAGGGGAAGAAATTAAATACAAGCTGAACCATGACAAAACCGTAGACTTGTGGTTACAACTTCTATTTAACACTAAGTATTTCTCACAATTTTCTTTCATCTCACTGACCCTGACTACACTTAATTGGTTAACTGAATTTTTTCTGCATAAACACTAAATGAACATCTTGCTGCAACATTGTTGTAGACATGGTGGTGTAATGAAGGCTAAGTTCGTAGACTGCTTCTCACACAAAAAAAAATCACCTTTTTTTACACATTTTATTATGGATGTGCATCAAATAATTGCCATTTGTATTGTTATAATCATAGTAAATTTTTTTGCTTCTCTTTCCTTAGATACTCTTCAAAGTTGAAAAGCTCCTCTACCAACATTCATGGTAATAAATATTATTTAATGGGAAGATGAGATATACAAGAACAGAAGCAGTCTATAAAGAAACACTCTGACCATGTAGTGTAAATGCATCTGCAGTCTTTGAGATAAAAACAGTTCTGTGACCAAAAAACGTGTGACTGAATAGAGGCTTCTCTATAAAGAATCATGAAACTATTTTCCTTAAGAATTGTCTTTAAAAAAACAAATTCCTTTAAGAATTTTCTGAGAAAATATTGATTACTCAACCATAACAAAATTTGAAATAGGTGTGTACTCTAGAGAAACTGTAGGGAGAACGTCATTTGGGTTTAAGAGGAACTGTAATCAGGCTTCATTTTATTTATATTTCTCATATTTAGTATTTCAAGAAGCTGACCTACATGAATGTATTTTCATTCAATCACACCAGAAATCTGTTGACAATGGATTGGTTTAGAAAGGGCCTTGGGAAACTAAGGAAGAGCAGAATTCAAACAGGAAGTGTCAAAGCATAATGAAGCTGTTTTGGGCAGGAAAGGAAACTTACACAGCCTTCCATAACCATAATTTCCATTATTTCTGTGTTCATCAGGCCCACTGAGATGTGCTGTGGAAGATGGCTGAACAACCATCCTGACTAAACAGGCCAGGACATGGGGATGAGCAGTAGGGAACTGATGTACAGTCCAGGAAATAGCCGGGTTGGGAACTAAACCTGTGCAGAATAGATTACTCTGTTTCTCAGAGGAGCAATATAACCCCTCTGTTTGCAATACAAACATGCGCAGTGGAACTCTTTGCCATATGTAAATCAAAATATAGTCAACAGTTAAAACTTCTAGAAACTGTACGGAAGTTAAATGGGATTTTTATAATGGAACACTTCTTGTGTGGACTGAAGAATAAATCAAAAGCAACTCAGGTACAGAGCTCCAGCCCTCTCTCTTTGCCTTATCACAGACATCACTCCTATGTAGTCCCTGTTGCTGCTGATTTCTCCGTTTAGACACACCACATTTTATCAGTGCTTTTTAAAGGCCATAAAGCTGGAATCCACTCTCCTGAAGGCTTGCAAATCCTTACTCCAAATACTTTCTAGACACAAAGTGTCACTTTGGTTTTGTATTTCTGTGTTCAGTAGATTATAAACAATACATAGCTCATATATGGCATGATTCCATACTAAATTTTGAAACTGCTTTAAAAAGCAAGTCAATAACATTTTTCCCATTATATGGATGTGGAAAATGAAGCAAGTTGATAAGCAAATTTGCTCTGGCCAGTGAATATGATCTCCTAAGTTTCAGTTCAGTGCTCTGTCAAATAGAATCATTGCTTTTAGCAATTAATACAAAGTAGTTTATCATTTTCTTATTATGCAGGGTTCATTTAGCTACTCTCTGATAAATGTCTTTTACATATTTACAGTATTATTTATGTAGGCTGCATTTACACAAGGATTGCCTGCTTCAGTGATGGATCAACATACAGAGAACTTGCAAATGAATACCTAAATAAATGCATTTCTAGAAAAGAGAGACATTTCTGAGTAACTCTTACACTATCTTAACTACTTGATGAAGACAATAAAAGCAAACAACATGTAGTCACAGCACAGCCATACATTTTATGCAGACAATGAGAAAACCAAGTTGGTAACCAAATTTTACACCAAACAACCAAGTGTTTGATGCAAGTGTGGAGTTAATACTGCCACCACAATTGGAATACAGCTCTCTATAATGTGCCATCCAGAGGTATTACTAGCCTTTAAAACCATTCCATCCCAAACCACTTTGCATCTTTACACGGACAAAGCCCTTCCAGAGCAAGAACTGAAATTTAGTGAAGCCTGCAGAAAGCTAAGCCTGAACAGGGACACAGAATCAAGCACATTTATATTTTTAGAAAGCCCAGATTAACAAGACTTGTGGCAAAGGGTAAGTGCAGATCTGTCACAGCATGCCACGGCTGCAAAAGAGCCCTGCTTCCAACATCCAACTCTGGAATACGGCAAAGAATTTAAAGTGGGATTAATTTTATTTTCTAGTTAATGACCAGACCCAAATTGCTTTAGTATTACCCATCTACGCAAAGGCAGAAAAAGCAATTTTTGCCTGTGAATACTACCTGTCGCTCAAGAGAAAGTTGTTAATACCAAAGCAGCACCAATTATTTTCCATCTTGTTAATCTAACAAAAAACAAGCTTCATGCTGTTTTCACTAGTGGCACAATTTTTTTCACATGGTGAGATACAGAACCTGCAGAGAAATGAGTCAGGTTCTAGATACCTCAACCCTCCCTGAATCTAACACAGCTGCAGCACAGAAAGCCCATTCTAATATTTAAGAGTCAGCCAACAAGTTGGTTAGGCCCAAAGAAGCCTTGAGCAAAAGACAGGACCTGTCAGGATTGCTTGCACATTAAGACATTACACTTCAAACCATTTTCAGACCACTTGTCGAGAAAAGTATGAATTGTTAATGCTTACCACATCCAGCATCTGTTTAAAATGAAATCCGTGTCCCTTTTCACGGATCCGAAGGTGCCCTGATGCAGAAGGATCCAGGTCTGGAAGCCCTGTTGTGCTGACCCTGAGGCACTGTGGCTTCCCAGAGGCTTCCTTCCTCTGCCCCTCTCTTTTCCTTGGGAGTGTCCAGTGAGGAAGATGCAGCAAGAGGAGCAATGCTGGGACTGACACTGAGCGCTGCAGTGCACGAGGCACTCCTCTTGCAGAAGTGTAACCTAACATATGCATGGCTTGGATGGAAATGAATATGCAGTGACAGTCACTGAGGAGCTCTGTGGTTTCCTCATGGTGCAGAGAAAGATTTCAGTCTATCCCCCAAGAAACCTTCAGCAAATTGTGCATGGCATTAGGCAAAAGAAGGAGACCACACCATGTCCCTCGGATGAGAATTCAGTTCTTTATGTTTATATCACGCCATGCAACAGTTAACAACTCTTTTAAAGATCCAAGTGTGGTGAGTAAGTAAAATACCTGATTCAAGAATCAACCACTTACTAAACTTAGTCTAAACTACATCCTTTCCCAGGGCCTATGAGGCCAATGTTTAGACAGCCACCACAAAATTAGGTGACAAAGACTGTTTTAGACACTTCCAGGAGACTGCTAAGTCAGTCTTCACATGAATATCAGAAAATGCCATGAATACTCAAGTGAACCTTTCTGGTTCAAGAGCTCATATTGTTACGCTTTTCAGATGCACCAAATTTAATTTCTGCACCTGCAAAGAAAACAGCATCATGAACCCAGTTCAGAGTTTTCAGACCACTGCCTTCACTAAAGGTACAAACAAGGTGTTGTCACCGACTTTTTGTCAAAGTCTTACACAAAGTTCCTGTGTGTCTACTGTGCTTTAATAGAAGTGCTCATTTATTCCCTTCTACACTTAAATCCTGTGCTCAATAAATCTGAGCACCCACCAGATTTCCCTCAGGTTTTGGCTTTCAGCCTGGATTTAGCCCAGTCCAGCTGAGCATGAGCTGGGTTTATGCATCTCCCTCCAGCCTTAACTAACCTGGCAAAGAGTGTCTGTCCTTCCTGTAGAGCAATACCAATAGAATCCTTCAGTACTTCATATTTTTTTTAATTTAAAGGTTGTAATCTGTTTTAGAACACTCTTCTTTAGTTTGGCAAAACCACACATGATAGGCAGGTGAATCTCGTTTTAATTTGGTTATTGCCACTTTTTTGTGTCATGAAAAATTTACAATAGGATAGATTGCTGATAGGTGTTTTGATAATAAATTAATAAGGATCATATAAATATTCCTTTATTACTGCTTTGCTCATTATTTCCTTTATTATTTTATTTAATTCTTTATTTATTATTCTTTATTAAGAGATAAATTTCTTCCATTGTTGTCAGTTGGAGTTTTAATAGACATGAACAGACATTTAATAGACATGAATAGACATTTTAATACTTTTCAATAATATTCATGCAAATGATTATAATACTAGCAATTATTTTCTCTAATACTCTTGTATTTCATGTCCTTCAAGTTTTGTGAACCATTGAACTGTCAGGGAAAAAAAAAAAAAACCTAACTGATTTTTTCTTTTAGCAGTATTATTTCAATTAGATTAATATTTCTCAAGTTTATAATTAATTTGACAGAAATGTCATTATAGTAAAAAGTCAATACTCCTTCTGTTCCTTGCTGGCAAACTTTCCCTACAGTGTAGAATTTTAGAACAGTGCCAGAAATCATCAATTTGCCTAAATATGGATATACACATGTCAAATATTTGTTTCTTTTTACTAATTTCTATAGCACCTCTTACCAGGCTAGATAGATGAATCTTCTGTTATTTATTATTTGAAACACAATAGAACAATTAAAATAGATATTTTATACAAATGTCCAGCATCTCTACTAATGTGGTCACAGTCCTTAGGGATCTGAATATTTCTTGTGCAAGAGCACCCTACCTTAGAATAACAGGAAATATCATTTTACATTTTGAAAATTAGAGGCCAGATTATGGTAATTATTTCAGCCCAGAAGTACTGAAAACATCAGACATTCAGTGTATGAAGTGTTTACAAGTGCTGTGATGGCCAATAGAAAATTTCACACAAAGAATTGTATATTAATTCTTGCAGGTTTAAAGCCATTTTCATCCTCTCTAGACTGTGCATAAGAGGGAGAGAATTTTTATAATTCTTATGCCTGAACTAATATACCTGTAAAAACCTCTTTATATAAGGAGGCAATACTTGATGCTGGGAAGTTCTTAGCCACTCCAGATAATTTTGATGATTTTTCATCATGATGAAATCATATTTCCTAAGACTTACGTTTTGAAATTGGAGAAGGAAAAAACAACTCATGTTCCCTATTCCAATAATTAGTGCTGCATTGTTTCTACAATATTAGCGTTACATTCTACTAATGTTTGTTTCTGATTTTTAAATGTTAATTAAAATAGCTGCTATTTAGTCTCACCTACTTTTATTTCCTAATTTAAGCATCCACTGGTGCCCACAATAGATTGTTAAAGACAAACATTTTTTCTGACCTCCTACTATGACCTCTATGTTTTTATGCACCACTAGTCTTGGAAAACTATTCTAAAGTGTATTGATCTCATGATCAAATCTTCATCCTCAAGTGTAATTGGATATTTTAACTTCCTGAAATTGAACAAAGGTAGTATTTTATTTCCCCCCATTAGTTTTTAATAGTTTCCCATACTGTCTCCAAATACTCTCCTTTACTTTTAAATATTTACAGGGCATCACCATGTACCTTTCCCAATCTTAGGTATTATTGAATCAATTCTTACCCAGGGGAGCATTTAACCGAACGATTCACTAAATTTGATGTCAGCACACCTATTTATACTTTTCAGCAGGCATTTTCTCTTGCTGCACCATGGCCTTAGATAATTATTTGCCATCTCTTTATTACTTCTGCAGTTTTTCTCTTGACTTCAACAAATGAATTCTTTTCTGGATTGAATGTGAAGTACAAAAAATTTTGCATAAACATTTTAGGCTGCTCCAACATGAAACTCACACTTTATAACACTTTCACAAAGTCTTAACGAACACCTAATTTTCAGTACTTGAAAATTCCATGTCTGATATTAAGAATGGGTTTTTTCCCATATGAAACTTGCTTTTAATTTTGTTGATCTACATTTTTACAGAAATTAAAAAATACAGAGGTAATTAGAGGAAGACCACCAGACCAAACATCCAAGGAAAGAAGAGCTGAAAGGAACCATGAGGGGTAATTGCAGGACCATAAGAGGAAATGATGATAAACACTGACAAAGACCAAAATCACTCAGATATTTACCATTCACATCCCTGTGATTTCATCTTGATGACACATCCCTTACTATGACAATATTTTTATCTAAATCTCTAATGAAAGAGGCTTCACAACCCAGACAGTCTGTTCCATTCACCATCTCTGTAGTTAGAAAAGCTCTTTACAATCTAATTTAAATCTTTTGCTGTGGGTGAAATTCTATGGCATGAAGATATGAAGAACCATTGTATCTTTTGTATCTATCTTTTGTATTTACTGTATCTTTAGACCGTCCTCCTCCAAAATTTCATCAAGTTACCTGTATCTCCCTTGAAGTAAATCCTAAAGTAAGAGATGTTATCCATTTCAACATCATCAGCCTGGGGGAAATTGTAAAAATTATCTCATGTCTTAAACACAACACTCCTAATTATATATCACAGAAAAGTATCTTCTGTTTTGCCATTCAATTGCAATAATTCAAATTCATTTTTTATTTCTCTATCGCCCTTCTCCTCTCAGATACTGCAACTGCCTCATCTGTGACTACATTTTGTACTCAAGGTTTATTTTTCCTCCCTAAAAGTAACATTTTTGTCTTCTAGTTACTCAATCATTCCTGCTGTTCTGTCAAGATCACTCGGAACTCTTAGACCTTCTTTCAGTGTGTTTGCAGCCCCTCCCACTTTACCTGATTACAAAATATTAACTGATCACAACCTCATGAAAACCAAAGTGAGGAAAGCACTAAATATTTCACTTGGGTTTTCACTTGTTTAGTTTTTTAATTCAATTTTTTGAGCCTTTAATGTAATAATCAAAGCGACCTTTTGGACCGTAGTAGTAAAAAATTAGACTTAAATTTATTATGAAAGAAATTTATGGGTGTGTTAATGGCCTGCAAAAATACTGTTTGCATAAACACTTATGCAAATATATTTTAATGAAGAATAATCCAACTGGAGACACTCCACTATTACCAGTATTCAAAGTCCAGGGAGTCAGAGAATGGACAACATGAATCCTTTGTCTGGACCCTTCCAAGGTCTCCCCAGTCCCCTCCATCTTGCCATTCTCCAAGGATGAACCTTGGGCCACCTGCTCAGAGTCTTTTTTGAGCACATCCTTGACAACACAGAGATGGCTCCAGTGGGTTAATTGGAAATTGCCCGAGAAGCAGCTGAGTTGCTGGCAGCATGGCACTAAAAGTCACATCTTTCTGAGCTAGAATGTGCTAATCTTTATTAATTATTACAGGTATTACATAATAGTACCATTAAAGCATGGTAACCTCTGCATTTCTTCCATAAAAATTACAGTGAGTGACCCTTGGTACAAAGAAGTTGCTTAATAAATCAGTTATACATTAACTACGGAGCGAATTTATTTATTGGTACCTGCACTTTTTTAAGACTCAAAGCACAGATAAAAGATGCTGGTATATATCTTTACAATAAAAAATAACAGAGGCTATTGTCTCAAAGATGCAATGACAGTGGAAGGGCATCTTGCTGAAGTAAACTAATACATGAAGCAGTTAAACTATGACAAAAAGGTGAAATATTATTAAATATAATTCATTTATTCACTTATGAATACTGTATGTGCATCTACAAAGGTATGCTTCTTAATGTAATTTAATGGCTTTGAATGTAATTTTCACGCTATTTACAGATCTGACCCTTCTCTGCAACATCAGTTTCTCAATAATCAGCACTTTTATGTTTGCTAACTCCCAATGATATCTGTAAAAAAAAGGACATCACAAGAGTAATCTTTGCATCTTTTAACTTCAATCTAACCCGCACCTTGTTCTGCATAGTGCCATCCTCAGAACCATCTTTGCTAAGCATTCTAAACAAAGGAAGTCTCAGTTATCTCTCTTCCCTTCTATAAATATTATCAACCTAGCAACAACGTGATTAACTATGATTGTTACTAATAAAAGTAGTAGGTAGTTCCCTGCATATTTCCATTTTAGTTTCTAGACAGAAGAAAAGCTTTTTTAATACTGGCAAAGAATGGATTTTCTTCCTACTATGAAGTATTATAGCACTGAATAAAGTCTTTCTGATCAAACCATACCATAATAGCTTTTGTCTTGTGTCACTATATGTTAGCCAGCATCAGAAGAGAAAATAAGCAGAGGCTTGCTATTGTGCCTCTATTTTAAAAGGGCCTTCCATCTGGTAGGAAGCAGAAGCCATCAGCACTGTAATTAAAATGCAATTACTGTCCCCCGCCGCAATCCCAGGACGACCATTCCATCTGTGTGATATACAGTGGAAAAAACACAATTTTTTGCACTTTTCTAGCTCCATTAAGTTTATTCTCTTTCTATTAATTAATCTAACAGCACTAAGGGATCGTTCCTGTTTTGCAAGCCATTGTGTCACAAACTGCGCGCTCACAAAGACTGAAACCACATGAATTTTTAAAACTCTCCGCTATCCCTGTGACATAAAACCTTAATTACTTCTGACTAAATCTGTAATTAAAATATATCACCGCAGCAGATTTACCTGCGTGTGGGTGTTGGAGTGCATGCTTCTGTGACTGTCACAAATGAATCACTCAAAGACGGTGTTATAAAAAGGGAGATTAGCATGTACGACAGAAAGGATGGAGAAAAGGGACTTGAAAATGAAAAAACTGGCAGCAGTCTAGGAAAAAGTTGTGTACTGGTAAAATAAGAAAGAGTAATTCTCTTCTTTTGCTGGTTTTTTTAAACAAAAATATTCTTAATGTGCATAGAGACATAGCAAATGCTCCAACGTAAAGTTTATTCCTATGTGGTCCTACATTTTAATGTACTATCTTGACCTTATAACCATAAAACGACAATAAGCATAATCTCTCATACTGCAAAACAAAATCCCATAATATTTTTCATAGCAATCCATCTTGTATTCACGGAGATAATCTCATAATCTACCCTTCCTTTCATTCACAACTGTGCAGTCCAAGGCCTTCCATCTGCAGAGCTAGAAAATCTTAAAATCTTTGTGAGAACTACAAGCATTGTTCATATCAAGACAGAAGTATTAGCTAAATATTAAGGTGAAATCTTAGCCCTGTCACAGCTTGTTGGAGTTTTGCCTTTGACTTCAGTGAAGTCAAAGAGTATTTTGTCTTTTCTTTTAATGCGTGTTGCTAGGGGAAAACAAAGAAACAAGGCTCTCTGCAAATGCCCAGCTGAAAGAGGTGAACAGAGCAGCAGTGAACCTCAGCATGAGAATCCTAGCTGTAAAATGTCATGCAAAAATTATATTTAAAGTCCTGGCAAATAATGAATTCCCTAATTCCTTTTTTTTTTTCTTTTTTTTTTTTCTTTTTTTTTTCTTTTTTTTTTTCTTGTGTGTGTGTTTTGAGCATCTTGGAATCCATTATGGTTCAGCATGTGCCTAAGTGTTTTTTACAAACTCAGCATTTGGGCTCAATATGTCTCCAACAGAAGAGAATTTTGGCATTTCGTAGTTTTAATAAAGGAGAAGGACTGAAGTATTCATAAAATGTTTAGGATACCTTCCTGCAGCTCATAGGTCATTCAGTGTGCCACTCACCCTCTTGTTCAGTACAGTGACACAGTTTTAGCCAGGGCATAGAGTCCCTTTTCACAGGTACCACAGGACAAGGAGCCTCAGTTTCAGAGTTTGCTCCAGTAGATAATGACTCTGACCAGTAAGAATTTGCACCTCACTCCAACTTGTTTTATCTGGTTTAAGGTTCCAGCGTTAGTTTCTACCAAGGCTCTGTGCTTCAATAAAAAAAGCTTTTTAATACCCCATATTTTCTTCCTGTGAATTTACTTGCACACTGTAATCATGTTACCTATCAATCTTCTTTTGATAAGATAAACAGATTGAGCTATTTAAATCTCCCACTATAAAGCATTTTCTCCAGCTCTTAAAATGTGTCTTCTTCCTGCACCTCCTGCAATTTTAAAAATGTGGAGAACAACAGAGTGTAAAACATTCTCTATCCTCAAGGTAAGACAAAAATGACAAGATTTTCTGCTTTATGTGGTTACTAAAATAACTTGGACTAGGAATTGGTCCTCAACAAGGAGAAAACCAATCTCCCACAAGTGGCTGTAGCCAGACTCTGTGGAGAGTGGCTTCCCACAAATCCTGTGGAGATCTTTAACTTGCATGCAGTAGGTTACCAGTGATACCCTAATTGGCAATATCTTGTTTACTGCAAGGAAAGTCTCACAGGACAGTCAGCTACAGAGAGCCTACAAGAATTTAGTGGGTTCACAAGTTACTGTCTCACTGGAACCAGATGGTTTGGCTATAGCTTGTCTCTGTGTAGGAAAGCAGTTCTCACACACTTCCTATAAATGTTGTCATTCAAACTGGTATTTTTTAAATCCAAAAGAGCGATGATTTGGTGTTGCTTAAAAAAAAAAAAAAAAAAAAAAAGTCATATCACATGTTGCCCAGCCTCAAATGCTGAGTATTCCATAAATGAAGGTTTATTATTCTTATTAGCACAGAGAAACATTAACTACATGTGGTTGAATGAATAAAGCTTTACATTAAACACTGGTCATGTATGAGGTATATTGGCACTTAGAGATCTAAGAGCTAAATTCACATTAAAAAATTACATTTTATAGAAATCACTCAAATATAATTGCTTACAATTCAAGCTAAGATAAAGAGCTTAGATGTGTTGGCTTTCTGGCTACAATACAGTTTTATGATAAAGCTTAATAAAATAATTGTTATTTCAAAGGATTCTGAACTTGCATTTGAAAAAGGTACGAATATCCAAGTGGGATTTTTCACTCTGCTCCAATGCTGCCCTTTTTATCACCTAGATCACTTCCTGTCTGGGGTAAGCATAGTACACACAGAGTAGATATCCAGTTCTAGTGCATATGATGACAGCACTTAGTGGCCTACTTTGAGGTCCTTTTCACCTTCAGACCCTCATGATACAATATATTTAGAAATAAACTGCACACAAAAATGTCCAGCCTAAAGAAAGCATGAACGTGACACTGTGGGCCTACATAACTCATTTGATGGGGGCGAGAGTTGAATAAGACTGGATAAACTCTGCCAATTATTTTGTCAATACATTTATAAGTGTGTGGAACATATTAATTGCACACCCCCAAATGCTGTCCAGTGCTGTTAGTTTCACCTCCTAAGGTCACCCTATAGAACACCAGCTATCATTTTACTACAGAATTAAAAGTCTGCACTGAAGAGGAAGACCGAGATGGAATTAAATTAGGAATCTGGAGGATAACCAGGGACTTGTCTCTGCATGCCCTCTCAAAAGCACCTCCCATACAAACACATTGTAAATTGGAATGGCAACCCATACTGACAATGAATGTTAAGAATTTTAAAGAAGGACAGAAAAAAATTGGAGGGGTTTTTTTACAGAAAACATAGAAGAATATATGTTTAAAACATGGTATCTCCTTCAAGCCCTCCTCAGTGCACAGAAGCTGCCTGTGCAAAGGTAACAAAGACCTCTTGACTGCCATCGTGAGCAGCAGCCACACACTGGGATCTGTTTTGCTAACACAGTGCATAAAGCAATACGAAATTAGCTTTCATATCATACAGTCTATCACTGTTTGACCCTCTGGGCTCTTTTCATTTATAGCATGTAGTTTCTTGTTTACTTTAGTGTTTTCATATTAAATAAATATTCATGAAAGTGCACTCTTCCTGAAATTGGGTCATTTAGGGACTATCCCATTAAAAATAGATTTACTTTTTTTACAGGTGTCATCCATTAAGGTAGGAAATAGACAAACTCAGCCAATTGTATCTGTCAAGAAGATGTTAGTCCTTCCAGAATGTCAGTGTTCTGTCCTTTACATATATAGCGCTTAATAGCAAAATGACTAACTTCATACTTTGGGGAATTTTTTATTGTTGCACGATTTGTATCTCAGGGTTTGAGGAGATATTTTAGTCCTTCCAAGTTGTTCAGACGCTGGCACCAGGCATATAAATAAAAGCTTTCTCTTATTGGCTAAGATGTGGGCAGCCTATTGCAAAAGTGGCTCAGGGAAGAGGAGTTTAACTCCTCACTGGGATTAAACACAAACCAGTGACAGAAGAGAAAGCAGAACACTGACATGGTCCCTCCTAGGGTGTAGGATATGGGAATCTCCACGGAGCAGTGCATCCACTAGGGTTTGGTTTAATGCAGCTCCTGGTCAAATGAACTCCTGTAACATGGGTGCACACAACAGTGTAGGTTCTAAAATTCAGCCTTCATCTCCCAGATACCCAAATTCAGTCAGAAAGGGTGTGGAATAAGAGTTTTAGGAGCATGTATAGAGAGGAAATAACACCTGTGACAGATGTCATGGGAAGAACTGGCAAGGCTTGGCCACAGGCTGAACAAAAGCCCGGGGTTGGAAGAAGGGAAAGAGGCAGGCACTTCTACAGAGCCATCCATCACCCCACTCCCTCTCAGAAACTGTTTTAAAATGCGATGAAAAGCCTTTCAGAGCGATTTGAGTGGGGTGAGAAGTACAGAGGGTGGTTAGACACCTAATCTAGACTGGAGATCTAAACTTTGGACTGTGACATTTAAGTGAGATGAGTTCTAGGATTAACGAGGACACATAATCAAAAGATCCAAGCAACTTTGTCTGGTGCATTTCCCTAGTCAGAACTGGTATTTTTAGTCCAGCCACCACCAACCACTACTATGGATATTTCACACTAGTTATGAAATAAAACTGTTTGAAAATTAAATCTTTGCAGAAAGGAGGCATGAAAACATTTTGATCATTTTCATGCCAGTGAGCCTGTGATGAATCACATTTCATCACGTGGCAATAAACTCAAGTCCAAATTTTCAGAATGTGACTTTGTGCTAATATAGCAGTAATACTTTTATATTGCAGCCATTACCAAGAGTTCAGCTATATCAGCCAAAAAGTTCTACAGTTTTCTCTTCACCAAACCTCGTTATATCAAATGACTAACAAAACGAAAATAGAGGTTTTCAAAAATGTTATGTTCAGGGGAGTGTTAAAAAGAAGAAATTATCCATTTTCCATGGATATTTTCCTAGCAACTTGAAAAGTTTCGAAAAATATTCCTAATGTGTTCAGTAGGACATTAATACAGAAGTCAATAGCTTCCATTCAAAAGATAAAAACAACTACAGAGAAAAGCAATTTTCAAATGCAGCAATTGTTGCAAACATTAATTGTTTAAAAAGAAGACAAAGAATATCATAGAACATTAAAAAGTGAAGGAATTCACAATAACCAACCTTAAATCAGCCGTGCAAAGTCCTAATTGCCCACTGCCTGAGGTGAGACATTCTTTTGATGGGCAAGTAAATTATCATTAGTCTTGTCTGTTACCCTCAATCATTATGGTAAAATGCTGATGAGTGAATTTATGTCTGGACTGATGCATTTTCATGTCAACTTTCCCACAAAGGTTCAAATTAAGTCACAAGTCAGGGCACGAAAGAATCCAAAATCAACTGTTTAAATTTCTTCATCTGCATAGTGATATGCATAACCCCTACAACCTTCAATGTAGTAGGAGGTCCTCTAAGTGTTTTTAAATGTAATAAAAGTCTTTGTGTATAAGGTGTATAAGTGAACATTCAACTAAAAAGATCCGTGTAAGATGGACTTTGCTTCCTTTCATGGAAAACTGCTCTCCAACACTTCAGTCTCTGCTGAATAAAACCGCAAAGCATAACGCAGGTAAAAGAGCTGAGCAGACTTCAGAAAAGAGAGTTCTAGTTCTGTGCAAATGAGGCTGATTTATTCCTTGGCTCACTGGCAACAAATAAAGACTGAGGAATCTCCTACAGCAGCACTGTTCTTGAAAGAACTGCAAATTCAAGAGGTGTTTCTGAATGCAAGTGTCGACAGTAATGAATCACCATTATCAGATACTCAGTATCACACTGGAGCAGCTCTCAGCTAAAGAAATTATTATTATTATCAATAGTAATGAACTAATAATAGCAATGAATTCAAAGAAAACTTTTTTCTTCTGAAAATTTTCAGCATTTTGTCAAGAATGAGAATGAAGTTTTCCTAATAAATTGATACCTGGGTGGGATATGTAGCAGTGCTGTTAATTAGAGTTCTAATGGTCTTCCTTCAACCAGCCTTGGAGTTGTCTATAACTCTAACAAAATTAACATGTCTGGAAATTTTTAGGCAAAATGTATTCAATATTCCTGTGGAAGAAGCTAGAGAGGAATACTGAAGAGAAGGAACCTAACAGCCTTCTTACTAGTGATTAAATATTACTATATTCTTGATTTTGAGAGCTTATAGTCCTGAAAGCTTCATTTCCATTCTATTCATACCAGGACACATTTTTATTTTCGGCATTTGCCTAGGATAGACTTTCTATTCATACAGGTATTTCATCTCAGGCAGGCACACAGCCTGGATTTGGTGAATGACTTCTCAGAATCCCCAGGATGATCACTTCATCTTGACAGTGTGTGATTGTATTTGTATCTGTGGGGATTTTTTCCTGAAATAAGCATTTTTGTGTATTTTGCTGGAAGAGAAACAATTCAGTCCAGAGTTTATAATAGAGATAAGCTCTAGATATAAGTTTCACTAGATTCATACTAGTGTGGCAATACTGAAATATATTTAGATGTAGTGGCCAACAGCAGGGGCTCAGTGCAACAGAGCAACCAAAGCATCTTGAGAATTTCACAAATTTATAGATTGAAGGCCTGAGGGGATCATGGTGATGATCTAATCTAACCTTTTTGTAATAAAGTCATGTACTAATTCTCTTTTGAATTAAAGTATATATTTCAGGGTGAAAACATCCATCAGTTGCCACTGATGTAGAATGAACCAGTCTATGGTAAATCATTCCAACTCTAATTAACCTAACACTTATAAATAATCTCAGCTTCAATTTCCAGTCATTCTACTTATACTTTTATTTACTGAACTGAAAATCCCATTATCAAAGTTTTGTTTTCTAATATTTTACTCATTCTTGTGGCTCTTCTCTAGAGCATTTCTAATTTAGCCAGACCTTATATTTTCTTGACCTTATATATTCAATTCATAAAGCAACTTGGTTCAGCCTTGGGTTTTTCAAGGTCCTTTTTCCTGTTCCAAAGTTCTTTCATCTAAATGGACATGAACACCTCTCCCTTCCATTATTTATTACTTGCTCAGTTCTTTACCACTGTGATCTTCCTGCGTTTTATGTTTTCATTCAAATCATGATAATGATGTCAAACACTGTAGATCTAAAAGCTCAAAAACTACCTGCCACTGAAGAAAGCTGTTCTTTGCTGGAGACATTCAGACATTCAGACAAATAAAGAAAAAAAGATCATGTAAGTTCTATATTCAAAGATTTGAGTACTACTTCCAGTGAGTAACTCACATCTCAGTAAAAATTTCCTTGGAGGAAAAAATATTCAGATTCAGACACCAATTCCAAAGAACGCGAGGGTATTTTAATCTTAACATTAAAAAAATAAAAATAAAAATAAAAATAAAAATAAAAATAAAAATAAAAATAAAAATAAAAATAAAAATAAAAATAAAAATAAAAATAAAAAGGAAAAGGAAATCCACAGGAGAAGTAACACTTTAATACTTGATTTCAAACTTCAAACCTACCAAGCTTTATTTGATCATCACCTCTGTGACTACTGCGGTACAATAAGTAATAGTAACTGCTGCTTTACAAACTTTATATTAATATTGTTTTTCAAACATGCCAAAAGATTTACCAGTCTGACATAAAGTCCAAAACCACTTTCTATTAATTTCACGATATTCTTCTCTTTTATAATGAAATTTGGTGGATCTAAGACATAATTCTGACCCTGGACTCTCCAGTCAGCTTTTGAGAAACACATATTGGTCGTTGATGATTATATCTTATTCCCTGCCAACCAGATGATTCAGATACCTTTTATCACAGTTTCCACACTTCTCTAGGCTTGAATAAATCAAAATCAGACATTGTTCCACAGGAATTGTGGCATTTTCATTCCTTTGTATCAAATCTAGTTATTTTGGCTGACACAACAGAGAGTTCTCATATCTTTGCCTCTTATTTCCTCCCGTCTCCAGAAAAGGAGGTACTATGTTAATAAAACAAGAAGTAAATAGAAAATGTAAGTTACATGTACCACAGGAAATGGGAATACTCATCTGGACAAGACACACAGTCAGTCCCTCTGTTTTCAAAGTGCATGAGGCACAGCTGAAGGAAGTGTCAATGCTTTTGGGAATGTTCTCTGTCAAGGATTGGAGACTGGCACTAAGGTATCATCTCCACTAACAAAAGAATTTTTAAATTAATTGGAAAGAGTTATGAATGGTAGCAGTTACATTCTGTAGCAAAATATGCTGAAACAATCTGAATTCTCGTATAAAGGCCCAAGATCTCAAATCAGTAGATTAATTACAAACGGCTATGCCTGGAACAAGTGTAAAATCATTTTGAACTAAACCCAAGTTTCCTATGGCACTTAAGCACCTACATAGTAATTAAAGTTTAGCCTTAAGTGTAGGACTCCTTTGAAAACCATGAAAATAAACTAGTAGCCTCTAGCCATTTCAGTTTAAATGCTTTAGTGATTTATTTAGAGAAAATAACATTGAAAAGCTTTGAACAAAGTAGATAGTCGGCATTATGACCATGTGTCATTTTATGCGAAAAAATACTCTAAGAAATAAAGCCTCCTGGTACCTATAGTAAACAGCCATTTATCACTTTGAAGAATATATATTCTAATCTTTTCAGAAAAGTGGGTAGAGTTTTAACTTGAATACAGGGTAGACTTAGACAAAAAAATATTTGGATAGGTCACTTTCTGATCAGATTTCTAATGTTTATTCAGTTCTAATGTGACTAGCCTACAATAACTGGTAAAGAGTTGATAGTTATTTTTCCTATAAAGGCACAGAGTACTCAATTTTGACTACTTTTAAAACCTACAGACAAAAACTAAAATAACTAAAAGCACTGTAGAAAAATGTTATTGCTGAAAGGTGTTGATTTTGAAAAGAACATTCTTTGCAAAAACCTGGCCATTATTTGATGCCTTTTGTAGGTGTTGAAAATAACTAGGTCATTTCCTTGCATTCCCCATAGATCCTTTCTGTCCTTAAAAGTCTTCATAAACACAAGCTATCATTTTTCCTATGCATTCCGAGAAATGTGCTCGTTACAGGAGTTATATTTTGATCAGGCAGAAGGGGAATGAAGCTCAGTTGTGATTCACCATCTACAGAAATCTTCTCCCAAGTGCAAACTAATCTAAATGCTACATATATATATTTCCTTACCGTATATATCAGCAATTAGCATATATATGGGCATATACACTTTATATTAGTGTGTATATTAGTACACATGCATAATAATTCAGAGTTGAAGGAATCTTTTATAATGTGTAAATGTAACACCTTTATTGAAACATTTCTTAGACTCTATCATGCTAGATACTGTGCTTGTACTATGCCTATCTTCTGTCTAATTAACTCTCTTGGGATTTCATCATTTGTACTCAATCCAACCACACAAAACCCATTAATAACAAGTGTACATCTTCTTCAAAATAACCTTACCTTGAACTTGGGGTTTAACCTTAAATTTTCTTTTCTTATCAAATTACCTTAAAAAAATACATTGTTCTGCATAGCATTAGAACTTGAAAAAATAATATTCTAAGAAAAAAATTACATATGAAAAATTGAGATAATTACACAAAAATTAGCATAATATGATACAAAATATATCTGTTAATATTTGCCACTCCCCTTGCTCTGAAATGTTCTTATTGATGGAAAACATTATGTAATCACACTTAGTGAGCAATTGTAGGCTGATATGAAATTCAAGCAGCTCAGTAAAAATATACCAAATAGGAGACTACAAAGGTAACCAAAGAGTAAATATACTGCAACTTTCACACTGTTCAAAAATAGACTGCCAAAGGCTGCAGGGGGAAAAGGCATGTCAATTGGTTTGTTCAATCTGCACTCAGTTGCACCGACCTCCAACACCTGAGATCACAAAAATGACACATCTAACAGTTTCAGCTTTCTGAAGAAGAAATTGGTGTGTGAGTTAGGAACAAGTTATTGTACCGGATTAATATGAAATTATGTAGTTGGTCTGAAACATTAAGAAATTCTACAGATTTTCCTTCATTTTTTATTTTAGGGGAAGTATTCTATCAACAGTATTGAGGTAATCTTGGGGGTGCTCCTTGTCCTGGGTATATGTCTGAAAAGAATTTGGGTCTAAAAAAGTAGACTTAAGCTTCAAAAATAAACTGGATACACCGTGTTATTTTATAAAGTTTTTGACCTTTTGGGGAATCACCAACGCACTTCAGTAAAAACATCTGCTCATTTAAGCTAGTTTATAACAAAAGTGGTTTAGGTTCATATTCCCAGAAACACAGACAAAGCACTTAGGCAGCCTTTGGTGACTAAGCCCACATTTAAATCCAAAATTCAAGTCAGAGGAAATAACAAGCTGGTGAACCTTGGTAAACTCTCCTCTTTGGCTGAAAAGTTCTGTAGGCACCTGAATATTCTCAGCGTATAAAATCCCAGGAATTTTTTGCCCAAGCATTTGAAAAACCAGCTCTATTCCAAGTACTGTGGGATCAGAAACCAGATGGAACAGTACCTAAAATCTCTACGTGGCCTCCCTTACAGGATTCAGAGAGAGCATCAGGCTTTTGTTACAGGGGCCTTGATTTTGAACTGTAATTAAACATTACAGAGGAAATGTCAACAATTTTTCATGTAATACCTGCTAAACATTCAACCAGGAAGGAGGTGCCTGAGGTCCCTGTTGACTCAAGCCTGAACAGATGCAAATCCATCTTTCATCTGCAGCAGAGAACAGCAAGAGCACGTTTTCTCAGTGCTGGGAAAGTAGGAACAACTGTCCTGGTGGTGAGTTTCTAAGACAGTGAGTTCCAGTAGCTCCTCCCAAAATTATTACTTTTTGCCCAGTGATGTAGGCCTGTCCTTTGTCATGTTTGAAGTCTGGCTATGGTTCTGCAGATATTATGGGCCTTATAGCCTATTTCTAGTGAATTCCTGTTCTTACACATGCAACTCTCCCAATCCACTGTTAGGATACCCCTGATGCCACAGGCTCCTTGAAGGCTGACATGATAAACATGGAAATTTAGGGCTGAAAGTGGATTCTACTATTCCTGCTCTTCTTATTTTTATAGGATAAATGTTTGAGAATTACTAATTCTTTAGTCTGAAAACAAAAGTTTTCAAACTATGTGCTTGTGCCGCATCACAAGGATCACATTTTATGGTCTTTTCTGAAGTTCTCAGGGGCTGGGAGCAAAGAAAGCCAAATAGTTTTCATTTACTTCTCAGAGGGATTTGTGGATTCTGCTTGCTTGTTTGGTTTGGGTTTATATATCACATTTACAAGAAGTGAACGACACCCCAAGTCTCAGAAGCTCTGGGTACTGTTCTCACACATAACTCGGTCCTGCATAAACATATTTGGAGCTAATATGACCATAGCTCTTCTACTAACCAAGCTAATCAAGTTAGAGTTAGATCACTGGCTTATGCAGACAAACCTCAGAAGGCAAAAGTTGTGCAGAATAGAATAATTAAGTGATTAGCTTGCAACAGAGTATATTTTGCTTTTAAGCTGAAGTGATTTTTTATAATGAAGATTTTCTGCCTCCTTTTGTATGGTTGGCATCTCAATAGCAGAATAGATTTTCTTTTAATTATTTTTATTAATACTGTATAGCAAAACTTCTTTTGGAGTGATACGGTCAGATTCAGGCAAGAAAGTATTGGGTGAAATTGTTATCCTTGGTTATATTTGGATGAATAAAGGCTTTTTTTATTTAAGATTCTAGATCAAACTGTTCTACTTGAAATCATAAATAGAGAAAACCTGGTAATTAAATTTTACAGTGACATGAAATGAAAAACTCAACAATAACTAATTGTGCTAATATTTAAATACGTATTAGCTTTCAATCATTAATTAAGCTTGTTTTGTATCAGTTTTGCAATTAACAAAACTTCAGTTTGTTTTCACTTTCAACAAGTAACAGCTAAAATAAATTGTTAGAATTTAAAAATCAAATTCTATCATTCTCCTAATGAATCACACCTCATGTTTAGCACTCTTTATTCCAGAACTAATTATGTGGTGCACACGAGCATTCCTAAGATAAATGTTTATTACGGAAATGATAACATGACTGCAACATAATGGCAATATCATGATGCAATTACAATGAATCACTATAATCCGTGAAGTGTTTTGAGATACTCAGATATGCAGTGCACTTCAGATACACCAAGTTATGTTGTCTCATTTAGCCAGGCAAAGCAGAAATGTACATTCTTCACATTATTTTGCTACTGTTGTATACTGCTGGTACTATCCTCATGTTTGGGGGTTTCAGGCCTTGATCAGGTGCTGGTTTTTTTCCCAGATGGTGCCCAAAAGCAGAGGGAAGAAATGGTGTTGGTTGAAGGAGTTTTAAGCATTAAGATCAAGGCAGACACATGGGAAAGCACAAGGAAACAATAAAAGTGTTGGTCAGCCCCAACCACTGTGGCCATACACAGCAGTCCGGTCCCATTGCTGCATCATCTGTGCCAAGGGGGAAAAACCAGTTTTACAAGAGAGGAAAAGAGAATAATGGATTATTTTCATGGCTATAACCACAAAGCAGTAAACTAAATAACTACCCAAATACACACATCTTCATGCATTGCAGTGTGAGGTTGGAGGCAGTTGTCTGTGGAATCAAAACTTTTCCTTCTTTTTAAACGTATTTGCTATGTGTGAACCTCTGAGATTTTGTAACAGAACTTAGATGTTCCCTGGGAGAATCTTCCTTTTTTTTTTATTTCTTTCCTGGAGTTTTCCTTATTTAAAAATAAATGTCTTCCCAACTGTAAACGTGATTTTCCCCTTTGCATTTAAGTCAGCACTATATCTTTCCCTTTCTTGTCTCTATATATAATTAATACTGAATTTACTATTTCTTTTTGGCATTTACAAAAGAAATGTAACTATAATAAGCCATTTGTGACTTCATCTGCAGGCTTTTGGTATTCAAATTGTTCCTTTGCTCTCTTCTGTGGCACTTTTTCATTCCACCCTTTACATCTGGAAACCCTTCCTTGGCTATGTCCTCTTTTCTCACTAATTGGATACTTTCCAGAGGCTCAAAAAAAAAAAGCTTAAAACATATTCCCAAAATATCTCTCCAAAGCTAAATAAAGATCAAAAAATTAACTAAAGTGTGGTTTAAAAAAAAAAAAAAAAAACCACTCAGGTTTTCCTGCATTTTATTACCATCCAATCTGTATTCTGGATACTTTGAATTCAAATTCTCTAAGAAAGGAACCTTCATCTCCACATTATCTGCAAAGCACTGAGCACACCTGTGGTGTTAAATGAATAGTTATAATGGATACATGGGTGAATAGCATTAAATGGCAGTGGGCACAAAGATATTCACTGGATCACCTGTTTTGACCAGCCTGATTAATGTGGTAATTGTGCATGCATTATTTAGTGCACAGACTTTCCTCAGTGACAAAAGCCATATTGCGAGTGGCCCCTAGTCCCATCCTGGTAATTTCACTCACATGCAACAACTTCCAGTGTTAAAATCCTTGTCTCACATTAAAAAGAGAAAAGAAACCATGCTTTGTTGTGGCAAGTGACAAAGGAATTATTAGGCAAAAAGACAGAAAATAATTGCACTAATTTTTAATTCTATCTTCTATCATTTTTGAAGGGAACCAAATTTAGTATTCTCGCTTTCCAAAACCTTCGGCCTCCTAACTAGCTTAATTGGTCTCTGTTCATTTCTTACTCAGATCATTTATAAACTGCCTCCATGGTCCCTGCTGCCTTTTCAAAGCAGCATATGGTCCCTCCATTCATGATAGTCACAATTTCTATTAGTGAGTAAAGGAGAAAAAAAAATGTTAATGTCATATTCAGGCTGCAGCAGAAAAAGTATGAAACAAAATTTGGGATTCAAGAATGAAGGTATCAATAGAGACAATAACTCTGAACCATCACCCACCCTGGAGGATTTATAGTGTATTTTTAGTCCATAAACTTCTACAATACTCAGTTTAGATAGTAGGCTACATTTAAAAAGAAATTCAGGTTTAAATACACTACAATAAACATCTGTTGCATACGTTGTTCAAACCTCAAAGATTGTCTTTCTTTTTGTGCTTTCACATGTGATTAAAAAAATAATGCCAAATAGTTTCTTATATTTAAATCAAGCCAAGATCAATTAATTAAGAAGAATGACTCAGTATTGAACTGATTAACTCACAAAATGCAGAAGAAAAGAAAAAAAGAGTTCAGATACAGAGTGTCCCATCCCAAAAGATTCAATATCACAACTAAAAGACCAAAAATACAAGTGACCATTATCTTTCACCCTCACTTTTACAAACTATGTTACCTGAAGGATGCCTTTTATAAACTAATCAAATATGATTTGAATTTGAATTTTACATATGCCAAAAGATATTACCACAGCTATAGGAATGAAGGCTGAGGTCATAGGTTCTAATTCCTTTCAGTGGTTAGCAACAGGTACAGCCTATTGTTATTCCAAACATATTTTAAATTCTTTCAATACTCGTGACTAGTTTCAGCCTTTAAAAAAGAAATATATATTCTATCAAACTTAGGAATACTCATGGTTTAATGTTATTTTGTCCATTCTATGGGCATTTTTTAAGTTACCATCAAAAATAAAAATATTTTTAACTTCTCTTTTTGTTCTTAGATGTTTATTTCCTTTTTTTGATAGTTAATCTATTTAGTTTCACTCTGCTAGCCAGCTTGGATGAAAGGTTAACACATCGCTAATTGAGATATTCTGGGTATTACTTTGAACAGCAGAGGCAGCTTTTATGGATGGTGATATGAATTCAATAAAGCTGAATTAGCATGAAATAAGGCTAATTTAGTGCCTACATACTTATCAATTGATTTCAAATTTTCTTCTTTAATGTTTATTTTTTTCATTCAGGAAAATAACTATTTGTTATACAGATCATTAACTTGTTTCAGTCCACTAAAAGCACCAGAGTTGTGTCAGCTTCAGAACTGTGAATTAAAAAGTCCTTCTGTTCTCACCACATCTCACCCTCATTCTCACCATGTCACTGATCGTACAGATTCCAAACCAAAATGCCCCTACAGCTGGATTTTGTCCTGAAATCCCTCTAATTCATATGTTTTAGGTGTATTTTCTCTCTGTTGTCAATATTAAGGAAGGAACCGGTTAAAGTATAAAAAGAAACCAACTCTCTAATTATCTCTGTTTAGGATATATACAAAGAGTACATCATGATTAAGTTACTTGACTTGTTTTAAGAATGACAAAATCCAGCTCTATGATTTTAAGAGGATGCAGTAGATATGCGTAGGGTAAGAATCTACTATTAAATAGTTCCCAAGAAAAGATAAGCCTCCCTATACATGGATACAATTCTTACTTCTCAGTAATTTTACACAGGACGAATTTGTTTCATACAATAAAAATTATAATAGAAACATAAATTTTAATATAATAGGCCATATTTCAACAAATTCAATTTGCATTACCTCAGTGCAGGTGGTTATTTATTAGAGTGTATACACACATAATCTTGATGTTTTGAAGGTGACTCAGAGTGGCTGAGTGAGTAAGCCAGGGACAGTCAGGGAAAGCATTTACTCAGCATCTAGAGTACATATTACAAGCTCAGCTCTGCATGAAGGGCAATTTGGACTATGAAGAAGCAGCAAAAGGAATCAAGGACAACTGTAGTTTAATACTTCCAATCTCATCAACTGAGAGCAAAATCTCATTTTTAAAGGAAAAAAAATCTAAAGATAAAAACCCAGTTCACAAAAATAGTTCAAGTATAGCCCTGAGAATTTACCATGATGAAAGTATGTGCATTATTGTATGGTTAAAAACATAATAGCTGCATTTTTCTGAAAGTTATTTCAAGGCTAGTAGATTTGTTTCAGAATTTTTCTCTTTTTTCTTCTTTCTTTTTTCCCTTTTCCTTTAAATAGAAAGCAATTAGATTTTATGCCACTGCCACTTAAAATATATATATAACCTGAAGCAGTGGGGAAAAAGCAAAGGAGAGAGAGAATTAAAATGATCTAAAATCAAAGAGAAAGAGTGAAAGGAAAAGAGGGGTTTGAATCTAGGACTGATTGAAGATGATACAAACAGAGAGAAAGAAAAATAAATAGGCATAAGAAACTGAAGGTAAAGACACAGATGTCACTCTGAGTTGGACAAACACATTTCTTATAGAATACTTTAAACAAAACCCATACTTTTGGCAAAGAGGCCCCCGAGAAGACAATTTAAAAAAAGAAAAAAATCTATGTAAAAGCAACATTTTTACCCAAGAAAAGTGATCCCCAAATTTGATTCATTTTCAGTGACAGTTAAAAAGTAATATATCATGTTTACTCACAATTATAGGTTGCACTTTTTCCTTATTTAACACTGAAAGAAAACTGAGTTAAATTAGCTCTTAGAGATTTATCCATTAATAATTTTGTCCCAGTCTCCTTGCTCTGCCTGATACTGCTGATTTACTCTGCTGCAACACTGACAGTCTCATTTGTAATGCCTTGGCAGTAAGACCCATTTAAATCAATAGATATACATGTATGTACTCAAACTTCATCTTTCTGCCAACAGCCTTAATTTAGATGCCCACAGTCATAAGGATTTTATAGGCTATTCTGTTTCTTTTATGTTATATGCAGCCAACTTCCATGAAGTTGTTAATTTTACTAAAAACCTCAGCAGAATTTAGGTATTTTACATCATTACAGTTATTATCTCAAACCTAATCAGAGAGAAGCAGCACTAACAGTTCCAAATTGGGGGTGCTTGTGCAAAATAAATAATAAGTAAAAAATGTAACTTTACAAATATTAATAGCAATATCTATAATGCATGTAGTATTTTAGATGCAGTACTTACAGAATACAGCCTGTACTACTGTCTTGTTTTACTAATTAGTGAAACTGGAGTAAAGTTTTGGGTAGCCCTGGAAAGAGGGTAAAGAAGGAATCTGAGCACACCATTCTCTTATTCCCAACTTCTGCGCTCACATGGCTATTACCATCATTTTCAAGACATAATTTTGCTTTGATTGTCGCAAAGCTGATCATGCATCATGATTTTCAGACCTAGAAAGTAACAAATGAAGCTTTTGACCAAATCAGATGGAGTCCAACCAGGACGAAGCATATCCTGGACTTCATCCAATACAGCACACTCATCCCTTTCAACAAGACTTACACTGACAGTGGACACAGTTAAATATGAGCTGATACTCATTGCTAAGTATCATTTACACAGTTTAACAGCACTCCTCCCAAACTATCCCACTCCTGGAACTTATTACTTATCCCAAAAGCAAGTTGTTAATTCAACTACTTGGGTAAATCAGGTTTCCACCCGTGAATTAAGGTTTATAAACGAATCCCTATTATTACCATTTATCAAAAGGAGAGTGTGAAAGGATGCTAATTCGAATGCAAGAATTGTTGCATTATCCTGTTTGTACATATTTCACTGTGAATATTTTACATTGTTCTATATGCAAGCCAATTCTAATGCAAACTATTTAATTTCCCCCAGGTAATGAGAAGGTAAAGGAGGTAATCAAGATGTAAATCTAGATTCTGCTCTTTTCTGGCTAGTACAAATGTAACACGAATTAAAGTTTGATTTACTAAGGAAATAGGCATAGTTCTAAGGCAAATGGCCTCAGATGTCACTTCCTTCATCCCACTGCCACACAAAATAATTTGGCCCCTTGTACTGCTTCCTGTCTAATCCATGTTGTAGATACCTAATGATAGACACCATAACTTTCCTAGGAACATCATTCCAGGGGTTCTCTGCCCTTACAGCAAAATGCATCTACCTAATACCTACTCTGAATTCTCCTTCAGCATTTCCAATGTGCTACAACAGTTCAAGTTTGTTACTTACTGACCACACATACTCAAAATTGTTATGTTCTATCACAATATTTCTTTTTAATAAGCTTAAGTGCTTCCATTTTTCATTGCAGATCACCTACGACATTTCTGATCATCATTTTTGCTCTTCTTTCAGTTGCCTCCATCCAGCCCACAGCTTCATGGAAGTGAATTATGCAAAACAGGATGCACTCCGTCCTTACTCATGCTGTGAAGAGCTAAAAAATTACCCCACACGTGTTCTAGGCTATGCTTCTGCTCATACAGTCCAGAAAGCTTTTTCCTCTCTCCAAGTGAAAGATCATCTTGAACTCCAATTTTTGTCTTAAAAATCTGTCCTAGAATGTTGTCAACACATAGAAATTTAATTCCATCTTCTAAGTCTAATAAGGACTAGAATTCCACAGAGTCCCATCCAATAGGTTTTTTCACAGCTTTGACTGTGAACCATTAAACCACTCTCTGGATAACTTTCAAAGAAATATTGCATCAGCTATAACATAATCTCATCTATACACCCATTTTGTAAATTATATCATTTTTTCATTATACCATTTGTTAATGATAATACTGTTAGTAAGAGGGACAACAGCCCTGCTAAACCAAGATTATACTGCACCTACCCTTTCTTTTCGAACCACAAAACTTACAAAATATTCTTGTTTTAAAACTGTACAGGCTTTGTCGTCAAATTTATAGTTCAGTATCTATTTGATTTCACACAACTCTTTCACTTCAGAATTGTTTTATAAAAAGGGCAAAGTTAACCCATCTATCTCCCTCCTAACCATAAGCAAAACTTTAAAAGCATTCTAACACTAACTCTCTTTTGTTAAACAAAAAGAATCACACTGCTTTTACAGTTTACTGTGGGGAATCTTTCGTCTTCAGAGACAAGAAAAAGATGTCTGGTAAGAACAGAGATGGGGAAAAAATACCCTCCCTAGTGCTTCAGCATTCACAAGATGTGTCAGGTTTAAATGAATCATGGAGAAAAAAAAGCTTCTTCTCTTATGGGGGATCAATTTTGAAAAAGAACAGTCAAATGAGCATTTTGCAGAACATGACACAGTGCTTGGAATGTATAAATAACAGAGTACTTTCCTTGAACATCAATTGCAACAATGCACAGTTACTTTGTCCAGAAAAGAAATAAAATTTATTAGCCATGTTCTGTTGCCTCATACAGTATCTTAGCGACCTAATGGTATTACTTGAGCAACATTGTTGTCGGAGTAGAGATGGCCCCAAATTGAATTCAAATACCCTTGAGCCTCACTTAGCTGGGAAATAGGCTAGGACACAGTTGTTAGACCAGGTCAAAGAGGAAAAAGGTAGAAGAGAGCTCACAAGTGCTTGAGGGAGGAAAAGTGAAAATGAAATGGATTACACTGCAAACAGAAAAGACCAAACAAAAAGGATTATTTAAACAGAAAATGCTAAAGAAGAACAAAGAAGAAGAAGATTTTTTAGAAAGGTAAAAGTATGAGTAAGCAACTATGAACTATATAACTACGTTGTGTTCCAGCCTCCTTATTTCTTTTCTTACACGTATTAAGTTCTTATATAAGAATTCAATCAATCACAGGTTTAGATATTTAATTATCTCTACAAACTATGGAAACCCTCATTATCCTGTTGTCCTCTGGCACTGGGACACCTGTATATTGACTTCAGTGGGAATACACAAAGTACGTGATGTACATGTACAAATCTCTCCAAGAGCACAGCTTTCCAGAGTCTGACCTCAAAAGAAACCCCACAGGCATCTTAGTTCTGCCTGGAAAGTCTCATGGACATTCTCCATATTCAAAGCTAAGAGTTTGTCATTTCCAGGGAATCTTATAAATAGTTAATTGGGAGAAATATTTTTTCCTTCTCTGTTTCTTTAATGAAGTAACCATAGCAAGCATACACGATCTCCATTCTTCTGATCATTTTGTCAGCCAAATACTCCTTAAAGAAATTTAAAGATATCTTTTTTGATGTTTCAAGCAAAGTGAGAAAAGTATCTGTTAGGGTCACTAATTTTGAGCTTATGTTTTTCTGTCAGGTTTCAGGGTGGGTCTGCTTGTCCTCAGTTCAGAATTTCTGCTCAGTAACTTCTGCATTATTCTGTCTGATGAAGTCAGAACAGCCAGACTGGGGGGAAAAAGAAGAAGTTATTCAAGTTACAAACAAGCCAGTATCCTTAGAAGTAACCCATTGTGTTGGCCTGTTTTACTGAACTACACATACTTTTCAATCACGACCCACAGTTTAAAAAGCTTTTCTTGCAATGATTATAAAAAAAAAATAATTTCAAGTGTCATACAACACCAAGTAAGGTGTAACCACTTATGTTCTTCAGTTTTCTATGTCCAGTGTGGGAGGTAACTTCCCTGAGCCGTGACCCTCAGCTGTCCTTTGTCATGTTGGAATGCTCCTTTGGAGCCACCCTCCTCAAAGAGGCAGCCAAATCAATTAATATTCAGCTAGAGGGTATTTTTTCTTTCTGAACATACTGAGGTTTTTAAATGTTTCTACCACTCTTTATTTTGGTGTATGCAGAAGGACAGAACTTTTGACAATTTAAAGTTTTCTGTCATCCTAGGCTGAATAAACCCGATCACCTGCACATTTAGAGAGGAGGTTAATCCATGTATCCATAAGACTTCCTGCCCAGCACAGGAAAGACATAGATATGCAATATAAATATTGCTCACCTTCTTCTTTGGTGTTTGTTTAAAGTTATCTTTGGAACCAGATGACCGTGGAAATAGGATGAAATCAGGGTTGGGGTGGGGGTGAAACCCTCCTGAAGTCCTCAATTATGGAATTTCCTGTCCTGTGAATGCTAGATAGCCTGGCATTGGCTTTATGACCATGACAGCATTATTTGGCTTCTTCTAACAGATGCTGGCCTAAAAAGAACATGTGAGTTGCTATTTCTGCTAAATAAAGGAAAAGTTTTCAGCTTCAGTGTTGGACACACTTAGTGGAGTGATAAAGGAAGACTCTACTTCCCAGTGTGTGCCTGTTTATATTGAAGAGAAACCACACCACACCAACTGCCTGAAATACACAGACTGGTCCCATATTCCAAGCTACCTTTGTACAGTTAATATTTTTGTGACTGGTATGTACAAACAAACAGAAATAGCTCTTGCTCTGCCAGTAATTTTTATATTGAGTATCTTAATTCACAATTCTTTAACGTGAATTAAATATATTTTAACTTTCTCACTAATCTAAGTATAGCAATCCTGGAGACCAGTCTCTGGTGGTGGCAAGGACCTGGCATTTGGGTGGGATTCTTCTCCATGGGAAATTTTCCACAAGTTTTGCTACCACCTGAAAACATTCTGTGAAAATCACCACAGTGTACCAAAATTTTAAAAGAAATTGTTGCTGAGAAAGTTAAAGACATAAAACAAAACTTTTTGTGAAGAGTTAATTTTCTGCACTTTCCTTATTTGTTCCACACACTGATTACTGGTGAAGATGCAGTTCTCAGCTCCTATATATTTACAAGCTCATATACCTGGAGTTAAACCACATAATACAATAAGAGAACCTTTCTTTTCTGAAGAGTTGCATTATTAGAATGTATTTTCTTTTTCCCCCATCTTTTTTAGAACCAAAGCTTCTATAATTTTACATTTCGCATGTGTAAGGTTTCCGTAACATGATGGAGTGGAATTAGAGGGACTTTCAAATGGAAAGTCTTTTCCCTGTGAAATTAATTTGGATGGCAGTATTGTAGACAAATACTCAGATAAGACAGACAGACACCTAGGAAAGTATTCCAAACATGGTTGGAAGGGGATTCCATCTTCCATTGTCCTTGATAAAATACTGTAGGATATAACTCGGTAATGTAAAACACAGGAATCTAATTAAGCCTCACAAAATAAAGCTGTTTTATTAAAAAGTCTGTTTGACTGACATGTATTTTGAGCCTAACTTTCCAACTGTAGCAGTGCACCACTACTAATGTATGTGCTCAGCACATGAAACACAACCTGCGTTATCTAACAGTAGGAAACCACGAGATGAGAAACAAAAACCAAAATGCAATCTAGTCAATATATTTAGTCAATACTTTTATCTGTGAAAAGGGTCCCAGAAGCTTTAATGTTCACCAGAGATGAGAATCTCGAGTTTATCTGCACCTTTAGAGAATAACATCTCCATCAGCAGTCCTTCTGGCATTACTAATTAAAGAATAATCTACTGATTTACTGACATGAGCTGGAATATAAGAGAATTCACACAAAACTGCTTTGGAATGAATAGTCCTGCAATTCTAAAATCCCAATACACTAAGCCATGCCAACTTTAGTGCCATTTGGTGGGAAAAACAATATAGATATCTGTAAACACGCTTAATATGCAAATGAGAATATAATTATATTTTAACATCTTCCCTTAAAGTTCAGGTCATGTAATATAAATATGATCCAAAACTTTGAGACCATAATGATTTTTTATAAAGTTGTAAAGGCATTGTGTGCTCTCTGCCCAAAATTTAAGGACTCAGTAAAGATGCCCAACTGCCTGAAAGCAAACATGAATTTCTATTTTCAAAAGTCAGAAGTGTAGCTATGCAGCCACAATTCTTGCACAGAGATTGGAATTTTTCTGCAATTTTGACAGCACAATACGAGCACCAAGTTATCCATCTTCCTTTACTAATCAAACAAGGAATAAAGGAATTAAAAAGAGATTTAGGCAATTTTATTTTTATTAAACCAAATGGATGATGAAGCTGAAGTTCAGCAGAAAATGCCAGACAGTTATAAACAGCTATTTTCTCTAACAGAAAAAGGCATAATGATACCCAATGGTTAGAAGCTGAAAGTCAACGAATACACACAAGAAATAGCGAATACTCTGTTAATGAAGATAATTAGCAGCTAAAACAACAACTGGGACAATTTCTTCACAATTTATGGATGTTAGATAAAGAAAATATCGGTCACTTCTTGTAAGACAGGCGTAGCACTTATCAGTAATCGTAACGAGCTTTATCTGTACTGGTTCCTTTCTCAATTCCTTTTAACACTCCATGAACTGGAGACTGTAGGTCCTACCGATGCCTTTGGTGATACTAATGTTACATTCACTTAATGTGTATTCAAGATTATTTTCATAAATACATTATATTAATGTCTCGCAGTCACAGCTGATCAGCTCATACACTCGACCATTTCTCACACTTTGTGTTTTGCAATTAATGGATTCCTCTTTATGACAATTTCATATGATTAACCACTAAATCTTACAGTTCACACTGTTATACCTTACTTCAGTTATGCTGCTGCAGTTCCCTATGGTACTCTATATTTATCCAGTCTGATCCTTGCCTTTAATGGCCACGCTTCCTATCATCATATTATTGCTGAAGTTTTGAAGTTTGGCGTGATCCAGTTATGAGAAAACTACTTCTGAACAAACCAAGAAGCAGATGAAAGCCATGTTCCACCAAAGAAACTGCTGAATTGTTGCTCTGACATTCTTTCTAATGGAAATAAAAGGAAACCTAGAATGCTACAAAATCACCAAGAGAAAACAGGACTGATATCATATTTTTATGCACAGGTTAAGACAAACCTGGGACATGAATGGCACACGTTGCTCTGCGATTGAAAGGGAATTAAAGGGAAGCCAAAGAGGGGCTCTTTGTCGGGAACTGTAGCAGGAGTAATGGGCACAAGTTGAACGAGGGGGAATTTAGTTTAGATACTAGGAAGAAATTCTTTACTGTGAGGGCGGTGAGGCCCTGGCACAGGTTGCCCAGAGAAGCTGTAGATCCCCCACCCCTGGCAGTGTTCAAGGCCAGGTTGGATGGAGCACCCTGATCTAGTGGAAGGTGTCCCTGCCCATGGCAGGGGGGTTGGCACTGGATGATCTTTAAGGTCTGTTGTAATCCTTAGAATTCTACCATTCTATGATTCTATGAAGTGATTTAGTGAACATAATATAGTTATTGGAGACTGACAAGGCACTTTTCCACAGTGTCCCTTCATAAAACAAGGGACCCACATCTGTGTTTACATGAGGCAGAGGGATGGACAGATGGAGAACAGACTGAAAAGTCTCCACGGGCAGGAGGTGGGAAAATAAAGCAAGGAGTCTACCAGGATGCACACAGTAAAGACTGGGATCCAAAATTGTGTCTTTAGAGCTTGACTGAGGTTACCTGGTGCACTCGCTATTACATTAACTAAGAATCTCTCATCCTTGAGCCACACACATCCCTAATTGTTTGCAGGATCAGGATCACTGAGCAAAATTCTTGCAACTTCAGGACATCACTGCAATATGTGAGTTGGATTAAAATATGTAACACTGCTGGGATCTGGCAAATAGGAACTTAGGAGCAGCAAAATATAACAAGAAAATGAGAAACAGATATAAGAGAATAATTTTTAGTAGGATAATGTTTTTAGAGAAGTAAATGTTCAGAACAATAAAAGAAGTAAGCCAATAATACATGTGTTCCTTTAATAAAAGTAGAATGTGATACTCTTTTAATTGAGTAAATTGAAATGCAGTATGCAATTTGGTATTATTTAATCCTTCAGATAAGTTTCTTTAATTTTTTTTAATTTATAATGTTTTCTTAAATTATTACTTATGTAACATAGGACTGAAACGCAAGCTTCACAGATCAGCTCACATCATAATAAAAATTGCTTTATTTCTTATTACAAGGGTGTTACAGGATTCTACAATGTCATGCCATAGTCTGCCCACTCTTTTTAAACTTTCTAAAAGAAAGATTGGAAAAGTTCCTGCGTGGAGGCATTAATACTTAAAATTCTGCATTAATATATTTGCAGACAAATTATCAGCCTATTTTTGCAGACAGTAGTCTGCAGACAATCCTACAAAGACATACATACTTCATAACTTCGTATTATTTACCTGGAGTAGACTCATTCATTGTAAAATTAATCAAGGTACAAATCTCTACAGAATGAAAGTCAGGATAGTATCATGTCTGGGAATATATTTCTGCAGATATAAACAACCCTTCAAATTTGGAGAAAAAATCACTCTGTAATGTCACACATACATATATATATATATATTTGTAATTTGCATCATGAAAGACAGTAAGATTTATCTAAGTAAGTATTTTTACATTGCAAGAAGACTTTCAAAAGGAATGCAATCTCGAAAAGAAATAAAACCCTCTCTTTTAAACCACCAACAGCTTTAGTTCAGCAAAAGCATCACTTGCAGTTTGTTTCTAAAGTCTCTATTTTTCAGTTTTTAAAAATATGGTCAACATTTTCTTTATGGTTTAATTTTCTTTTAAGGGCTTCTTGTTTTTATATTCTCATTTTCTACCCAAACTGAAATAATGTTATTACCTTATATTCACATTTCTAAAACCTTCCAGTACCTTTGAAGTATTATTGTCCTCATTAATATACAGCACTTTCCAATTTAGTACAATCTAAGAATGTAATTCAAGGTCTATTCCTCCCCCACATCATTTATAAAATTGTCAAATAAAATTAGACTTATCACCAAACCTGGCAGTTCTTTAATGAGCAGTTTCATCTTGGTTGTAATTATTTTTTGTTTGTGTATATTCAGTGATTTTTCATTCTACGTCCCACAAATTATATTAACTTTTACATTTTACCCAATGGAAATCACAATTTTTTTTCCATTTTCAGTTTGGAATTTCTATGTACTACATTACATGCATTGCTTTACGCCTATATAAAAATTTGAAGAAATAATTAATATTAGGAAGCCACCATGTAGAGTGTGTTGTTGCATTTTCTTGCTGCTTAGTTATTGTTGGTGTTACTGCTTTTGCTGCTGATTATTCTAATAGGAACTAAATGGTACTTACACATGTTCACATGTAGGAAGTGCATAAATCACTTCTACCTGCTGGTCCCTGTTTCCTCACTGTCTCCTTAGACTTTGTCCCATTATTTCATAAGGCTTTCCAGGATGCTTACCAAGGTAATTCTCTTACCTTTACTTTATTACTCTATTTACAGAGTTTGCTTTTTCATATTTTCTGGTACTTTCCTGACAGTTGCGGGGGGGGGGGGGGGTTGGAAAAAAAA
>VZRV01008982.1:1316223-1422905 GCA_013398115.1 Falcunculus frontatus
GGGGGGGGGGTTTGAAAAAAAAACCTGAAATTTTCTGAAATATATTTCTTAATTGCCATTAATAGCGTCATATCCAACTAGCATAAACTTCTGGATTTAAGTAAAGATTCTGCAAAGGGTTCTACAAAAAACAATACTTCATTTTTCCACTTTCAGCTGATTTAAGCCAGGAAAAATAAAGTCAGCCTTTTTAAGAGGATGGAAGTCATTTACATATTTCCCCAATAAGAGGGTTAATTTGCGTTTTTTGTAACACAAGCCTGTGTCCCCGTGAAAGTCTTTAGGTGCCATTAGTCCATGATTAAGTTCTTTACGTTTAAAATCCACCTATTCCAAAATTCTAAGAATTCCTGAAGAAATGATAGCCTGCAATAAAACCTATTTGTGTACTCCTGAAAAATTCCTTTCTTCTAAATGGAAAGTCTGTAACCATTACAGGGCACGTCACAAACTTTTCATATGACAAAAAGATCTGACCAATTTCTATGGGCTAAAATTATCAAGATCCTGTGAATTTGAGAGAATTCTCACCATTAGCGTTGCAAAAGAAATTTATTTCAGAGCAAAATCATTCAATAAGTATTACATCAAAGGAATTCTTTAAAATAAGCAAGAATGTAGATTTCAAATCTTCTCAGTACAATTCATTATTGCAGAACATCCATTTTTCACCACTGAAGTTCTAGCTAAAATAATACTTTCCTTTGCAGTGCAAATTGTGGAATTTCTGACCTCTACCACTAAAAAAAAAATAAACCTGGCAAAATATGGCAAAATAATCATCACTACATCACTGAACACTAACATTAACAAACTGAATTTCAGTCTTGGAGGAAAAAGGATGAATGATACCAGAAATATGTAACATTTCAGCATGGTATAAGATACTACTTGTTATTATCAAGTTATGATGAATGTTATCAAATGCTATTATCAAGCTCTATGATTACAGTTCTGCTGCTGCACAAACTGGAGTTTTCTCTCTAGTTTTGACTCTATTTTGTTATAGGTATGTTTGGCTCTGACATTTGCATCTTTGGTTATTGCATTTCTATTAAAGCCTTGAAGGTCATGTAAATAACAGTTACATTTATACCAAAATTTTAAATTTTCTTTATTACTAGAACACAGGTGAAATTTAGCCAACAATTTTGGGCAGTCAAGTCTGCTCCTTTAGCACATTTTTATACACCCTTTCCTAAGCCCACCACATATACAAATTGAACATTAAAGAGTATCCTTGGGTAGCAGAAAATCTTTTCAAACTCTTTAAATTATCTTTAGAATCTAAGATCTTGAGGTCATACAGCCTTCATGATTGCAAGAAATATCAGTTTTCAGACTGTGGTATCTTACGTTTTGTGATTTATGTCTCATGTCATTAAAAAAATAACTTTTCATTGTCTAACATGGCAGCTAAACAAGCACTGGACTATTTATATTTAATATGGATGCATCTCCTATCATATTTATGTCTAAGTATCCATATTCTACTTATTAATCCATGACAAGCTGTTAACCAGTAAATGGAAAATTCTGGTAGTCGTTATAAAATTATCGCACTCGATCTTTTATGAGTTACTGAGGTCACCTTTCTGCAGGAACAAAATGCTTCTAGTGGATTGCATTGCACTACAATGTAAAAGGGAGACTTTCAGGAATTTTAGTAGAAGATTAAGAATAATTGTTAATGCTTAAAATGCATCTGGGTTGTCAATTGAAACAGTATTATGAGAAAGAAAAACATTCCACAGATTTCCCATATTTGATAAAATTCCTGCTGAGTAATAACCTGAAACCTGAAACATCACTTCTGTGGTATCCAGCCTTACAGATCTATTTCTTCCAGTGCTTTACTACTCAGGGGCTATCCAAGGAAAATAAGAGGTCACAATTTATGCTCATTACTTTCTTATTTATATCTCATGATTTTGAGATTACAATTGATATTAATGGAAGTAGGGAATTAACGTATTGATCAAAGAGCATGTTTGGCACAGAGAATTTATTGTGCGGTCCTGACACTGTTATTTCAACCTCGAGGTAGAATTCCAGTGCTCTAAAAGAAACTGAAAATTTGCACCTGGTGTTTTCTGTGAGCCGGTGAACGCAGGCACAGGGACTTGAACCGGCAAACTCATGGGACTCGTGGGTACTCCTACAAAAGCATCCGTCACTTTCAGATGGAAATGGATATGACTGTTTTCCATAAGTTGTAACAGGAAGAAACAGTAGGGAGGCAGAATTGTCAGTTGATCTTGAGAATAATATTGCCAAAAGAAAAAATTAGTATTGTTCTTAACTAAATGCATTTAGTTAAGAAATTGGAGGGGGTCAAACTTTCAGAAAACTAACATCTCAAACAGGTTTCCTAAAAGAATACTTCATTTTAAAGGATAGCTGGACAAATTTAGGTATTTATAATAGCAGGGAATTCAACTGTCTACAGTAGAAACTCTCTTCCTGTCCAGCATTGTATTATTTCTGTATATTTGATGCAGCAGGCAGGGTGGCAGAGGGATATTCAACCACTGACCACTAAGTCCTCATTATGTCCTACATGCCCTCCTTTCTCCAGTTTTAACCTTTTAAAATTGAAATCTTCAGTTGCACATTTTTTGTTCATCATCCTATTCAATTTGTTTCAGCTTAGAACGAACTGATATAACATTCTCCTCCACATTCAGGACTTTTTAGTTGATGTATATCAAAAAACACATAATAATCACAGGGGTTTTTTGATTCAGTAGCAAGACAATGTTCCTGTATAGAAATGCCAAATTATTCTCCTATCTGATTGCGCTGTTGGGTCATGGAATCCTTCATGGAGACAAAGCAACTGCTTACTATTAAATAAGCCTATCCAAATCATGAATATAATGCTGGGTTTCTCTAGGGACAAGAAAAACAATCCCACAAAAAGCAAAATTATAACAAGCAATGTGCTGGTTGAACTGCATTTCATTTTCCATTCAGTAAGCAGTCAAAATAGAAAGACTATTGTGTTGGATATGTAAATTTAAGGACAAAAGCCATGCTGTTTTGGCTCTATAATATGGATTATTTTAAACAAAATGGTAGCTATCCTCATTGTCTGTTGCTTTAAAGAAGTATATTGTACAATACAGACAGAGAACACCTTTGCACATCATGTTGCTTACACCATCCCATAAATGTGTGTAGGAATAACACCCTGGCACCTGGAGCCAAAATGATCTCTCACTTTCTGCGGTGAGAATTTCTTTCTAAATAAAATACAGTTAGCAAAAAGCTGTCAGAGAAGTATTTTCTACCCTGATGTTCTGCAAATTGAATATTAGAAGTGATGTTCAGCCTTTCAGAAATAAATCATTATCTAGTCATTAACTTTTCTTTTACCCTCCCTCTCTTCTTAAAAAAAACAAAGTGTAAATGAAACTGTTCAAGAAATAATATTGCAAACAACTAAATGCATATGCCCACACAAATGACTAAATAGGAAGGTGAAACATAATTATGTTCATTTACAGTCTGATTTCTGACATCAAGCACTGAGTGTGCTCATTCACTCTTTTATGGGCAAACACCAATTTTTAATTAATTCACTCTATTTGAAGAAACCAAGTCAAACTGTTGAACACATTCATAGCAATTATATTTTAAAACAACAGAAAGATAGTGAATATGCATCTTGTTTAAGTAAAATAAGAATCTCATTAACTTGAAACAGATATTGCTCATCTTTAGAGAGAGGCAGAAACAACAGTTACTTAAAAAAGGATAAGCTGAAGATTGCAAATAGTGCAGAACACATAATATAAATATAGTGTCAATTAGGTGGGATTATTAACACACTGGCAAAGGAGTCTGTGGAGAAAGACATTGTTGAACAATTGTGTTTGCTTGTTTCAGTATAAAAGTCAGATGTAATTACTTTTCAAATGCATTCGTTTGATTCTCCACTACTCTTTCTGTAAGTACGTGTATGTGTGTCTGCATGCCCCTCAATATTATGATATTTTGAAGAATTTCATCTTTTCTCCTGCTAAGTACCACCTATCCAGAATGTCAAGCATTATTCTTCAGAAGGCTGCACGGAAGTTGAGCATGCAAAAATGGGCAAACACACTGCTCAAGCTGCAGGACTCGCTATGTTTACGAAAGAAAGCTTCTATACACACTCAGCTAAATCTGAGTGGGCAGCCCTGGGAACCTGACCAACATGTTTCCAGGCTTTTAAATGCATTTGTAGTATAGTCAAGGATGACACATTTATTTAATAGGTTAATGTATGTAAATAATTGACAATTTCAGTGACAAAAATACTTATTTTTCACTTCCTCTAAGCAGTAAAAATATATCAAAAATATTTTTCTACTGATTTTACTGTGTGGTCAAATACATGCAACCACTGCGTGATGAGATAACTTACTTCTTATCCAGAACTGAACTGTAAATACTTTGTATTGTTTAATCTCAGTGAAAATTTGCATACAATTGAACTTCAAATGGAGTTTGAGTCTCACTTCTACACTCAACATGCATCCATGATGCCTTTAATCAGAATAAGGTGCTTGCAGAGTGTGGACAATATATATGCCTATAAACCTCGAGCATCTACAAAGCAAATCTTAGGATAAAGGGTGTAAAAATATTTAACAATAGGGTGTAACAATAGTTTTTCAGCCTTCCTATCTTTCTGTATCTTCTCTGTGCTTCCTATAGTTAAGTATAACTTCACATGAATCTCCTTCTGCTTGGTTTACCTGTTGAAAACATTCATAAAAATTAATAAAAGGAGGAAATACAGTTCATTTACAGTTCAGCACTGAGGGATCCATGATCCATACTGCTCGAGCTGTGAGCAACAACAATTTCTAAGTGAGGCCAGTAGTGTATATGGAGCACACCATTTTCTTTTCTTTCTAACGTCACAAGGTACAGTGGCTTCACAGATGAGAGAACTAGGGTGAAAAACACACTGACTTTACCTGGATGTCCCAGTTTAAAGCCCAGAGGGTGGTGGTGATTTGGGTTATATCCAGTTGACAAGTGGTTTTCCCCAAGGGTCAATGTTGGGGATGGTTTTGTTCCATTTCTTCACTGACAATCTGGACAAGGGGATTGGATGCAGCCTCAGTCAGTTCACAGGTGTCACCAAGTAAGGCAGGAGTGTTGTTCTGCTGGAGGGCAGGAAGGCTCTGCAGAGGGATGTGGACAGGATGGGTTGATGGGATGAGGCCAACTGTGTGAGGTTCAATGAGACGAAGTGTCGGATCCTGCACTTGGATCCCAACAACTCCGGGGGGCAGAATGGCTGGAAAGAGCTCAAGGGAAGAAGCCCTGAGGGTGCTGGTGACAGCAGCTGAACACGAGCCAGCTCTGCCCAGGTGGCCAAGAAGGCCAGTGGCACCTGGCTTGTACCAGCCATAGTGTGGCAGCAGGACCAGGGCAGTGATTGAGCCCCTGTGCTGGGCACTGGTGAGGCCACACCTCAAGTGCTGTGTCCAGTTCTGGGCCTCTCATGATGAGACAGACATTGAGGGGCTGGAGTCTGTCCAGGGAAGGGAAACAAAGCTGAGGAAGGGTCTGGAGCAAAAGTCTGATGGGGAGAAGCTGAGGGACTTGGTGGGAGGACTCAGCCTGGAGAAAAGGAGGCTCAGGGGAGACCTTATCACTGTCTACAGCTCCATGGAAGGAGGTTGTAGCCAGGTGGGAGTCGTTCTCTTCCCTCGTAACAAGTGATAGAACACTCAGACTGCACCAGGGGAGGTTCAGATTGAATATTAGAAAGAAAATTCTTCCCTAAAAGGATCGTCAAACCCTGGAACTGGCTACCCAGGGAAGTGGTGAGTCACCATCCCTGGGGTTATTTAAAAGATGTGTAGATGTGGGGCTCACAGACATGGTTTAATGGTGGGCTTGGCACTACTGGGTTAATGGTTGGACTTCATGATCTTAAAGGTCTTTTCCAACCTAAATGATTCCATAATTCTATTATTTCAGTCTTGATCACCAGGATCCCTGCTCTATATTAACTTTCATTTTTAGAAGACAAAATGTTCTGTGAGGCCTGACCAAACAGGCACTCAGAAAAGAATGCCAGGTACCTTTTCATGTTTGAACTAACATTATCAATTGCTGCATGCTTACACACAAATAAAATGTTAAATTAATGTAGTTTATTTACACATGTTGATGCAAGTATGTATGTAAACCAATGCACACATGGTAGCTTTGCATAAACAAAACACTCCTCTTAAGAGAATTACGAATAAAAGCTTTATTTAGCACAGCAGTAATTTATCCTCTAAACAACTTCTCACAGTTAGAGGGAATAAAGTGAAAAACAAAGGAATATAAATGATTAAAAGCTATTTGCTGTGATACTTCACTAGAAATGAAGATTATAGAGGCCAAGAAATTTCCAGTCAGGACAAAAGGCTTTTCAAATCTTTTAAATCTTTTGTTGTGCCTGTGACTACAGGTTGAAATGATTGATTTTCCTCTATGACAGTGTCTTAAATTGTGTGTCACATAGTCAAAATTTAAAGCTTGATACGTCCACAGCCCAGTTTTATAACCATTCAAAGAAGCTCAAAATTTAATTAAGAAAAACATTAGACCAATTAAGACAAAATGGTAGTATAAAATATTAAGGTAAAACATGTATTAGTGTGACATTTGCATTTTTATGAAGTATGAATCACAAAGAAATAAAAACTGCTGCTAAATTTCAGTTAAGTCCCTTTTAAAAATCTTGTTTCCATGGCAATGCTGAGAGTAAGTTTTCAGAGGATGTAAGATATGGATTTTTTATTTAAAAAAAAAAAAATCCACAACAGTTTAAATGAGAAATAGCAACATCATGGCCTCTTTTCAATTTTCTAATATGCCCAAGAGGCACAGAAAATAAGTCACCAAGACATCAATGCCAGGATGAATGCAGGAGGACAGACCTCTACTTATTCCACTGGTTTGCAGTACGCTGCTAAATAAACACATTCACCGGTGTAATTCTGCTGTAAACACACTAATTGTTAACAGACAACGGTATTTTTGCAATCTGAAGGCCTGGTAGTGCCCATTCAATCAGGAAAGCTTAATTACAACACTCATTACCAAGATGAGCTGAAATTCCACTACAAAGGCTACCTATGACAAAAGTAACCAAGTGATTCTTCTTTTACATTCCAGATCTAAGAAAAGTTGTTCAAGTCTCTAGCGAGTAATCAGGGATTGAGGTTTCTAGGCTACAAAAATCCTGTTATGGCAAAAAAGGCAGAAACCTAACACCCAAATCAATACTGTATTACTCTCTCCACAGGCAAGAGCTGCTGGGTCAGGAAAATCATGAAAAATTCATAGTGAAGGTGGTCAAGTCATCCATAAGATAGAGAAAATAATGCTATATCTAAAGATCCCTTGAGCAATCGAAGACATTTTATAGATTTCACCATGGATAAGTGCTGGTTTGTCTCATCTATGTACCTTAATACTGTTCCTCTCTTATTTCTAACAGTAAATGAGGATGGTCTGGTTTATATTTACTGTCTTTCCTATTTACTTTATTAATTTCTCCGTCTTTGTGCTCCACTGTTGTTGCAATAGCCACCCACAAGAGAATTCTGAGTCACTCCTGCTAGAAGAAAAAGCAGGTAACACATCTTGGAGGAGTCCTCCACCCAAATTCCTCAGCAGGGATGAGCATAATTTGGGCTAAGAGAAAAAGTTAGCAATGTCCTGCTCCTTTCTGTGACATCACTTCTGCGAAGGGGAGCAAGCAACAGCCTTCATCAAGTCAAGTCAAAGCTCCCAAGCATAAGAAAGAAAGATATAATTTTATTTCATATAAGGGTAATAGAAGGAAAGGAAGTGTTTAAACAGCCACATGTGGAAAAGATTCGAGCATGATTAATAACTGGGTTTGCACATCTTCATTCCTTCTGCAGCATCAAATTCATGCCTAACAAAACAACAGTAAAAAATGTTAAATGGTGAAACAGGTCCCCCTGTACAATACATAATATAGTAAGTAATAAAAAGAACCCTTACAATAGCAAGAAGTGATAGAAATCTAACTGCCAGATAAAAGGCACAGTGCTTTCTAAAGTTTCATAAACATTTCTGAAAATTGGGAAAAGGTACATTCTTCCGCAATGCACAGAAATCCAAAGCTTTCCAGCAGCATGGGCTGCACAGTTATCCCACACCTGTAAAAGATTTAAACATTCTATGATTCAAGACACAAGACACTTTGTGGAAAATGGATATAGTCATGATTAAATCTGTTATGCCAAAATAAGATAAACAACGTTAGAAAGAGCGTGCATCTCTCTGCCACTGAGGAAAAAGAATCAAATTAAGGATGAAAACTGCTAGTCCATTTTGTCAATTGTCTGCAGGATGCAGTACTGTCTCCTGTTCTGTAACAGCAATCCCTATCTAGTGAGCCATTTAAGAAATTGTTAAAGTTTTTTATTGTGTTTAAAAAATATTATTCACCTCTGAATGTAATTGTCCGAGTATATTGGACAATTGCCCCTCCAGATACACATTAGACTCTGTGTCTGCAAGTTCTTGGAATAATCTAGAAAAGAATGAATAGAGCGGCGAGACACACTCTCCCCTAGATTTGAATGTGCTGGGCATTCACCTAGAACATTTATAAGCATCCCTGACCTCGTTAAATAATGCCAGTCAAAGACTCAGAGAGCAATTCCATATATCAACTGAATTTTAGTTGATTTCTTTCTATTTATGAAAATTAGGAAAGAATATTGGGTACTAAAAAGCAGGAAAAAAATTAATTTGGACAGTAGTGGAGACTTAGCTCTGAAGGTTTATGCAATCTTACTTGAAAGCACATGAGAGAATTTATAGAGACTGGTGCCAAGGAATATAAAGGCCAATTTTCCAAGGTGCTAATAGTACTGAAATGTCACTAAAGTCAATGGAAACTCAGGTTATCTGGCACTTCTTAGAAAATGTTTGAAAATAGCGAGTCCATAACAGGGACCTTGTGAAATCACTTGTGGCACCTGTATTCCCCTAGCAGGCCAAATATCAGTGCAGAAAGCAGAGGTTATTTTGAAGTAGAGGGGTGAAATCAGCTGCAAGGAAAAAAAATGAATTATTATTGGCATCATGTAGCATGATCAGGCAGTATGCATTCACAGTACAAGCCAGTACCACAAGAGATAATGCACGTTAACATGTGTCATCAATATACTGCTGTGTGAAAAAGAGTGGTCAAACAAATTTACCAGTGATTGTTCTTGAATAGTAGATCAGAATATTTAAGGTTTTGGGTTTTTTTAAATTACATTGACCAAGGTCCAAATGTATTAAAGGTTTACCAGAAGAGTTTCCCAAATTCAACACATTATGATTCAGTAAGAAATCATAACACAAAGTGTCATGAATGACAACATTTCTGGGGCTGCCAGTATCTCAATATACATGGATTAATATTTTCATCTAGGTGAATATAGAAAAATGTTACCTTGGCCAGATGAGAGTACTGGAAATCTGTATCTTTGTGAAGCCCTGGTACTTCAGTGAGAGCCATGCATGGGGCTGAAACACCTGTTTTTCTCAGGGCTCTCCATTTTCACCAGCAGAACTCTGCTGATTCCAGAGTCACCCAGCCTGTGGCCAGGGAACTTGGTTGTGCCTCAACTACCTCATCTAAAAGTTTCCATCTACACGGCTGAGGGTACAAGTTCTCTGGGTTAACACACCTGCAAGAGTAGCACAAAAGATGCCACTTGTCTTATTTTAACTTATGGGTGTTTATTATGTATTAGTGCTAACATGGTTATTTGCATGGCAGACAGATTTTTTCTTGTTTCATTTCCCCCTTCAGAAGTTCTCTAAAATATTTTGTTCTAAGACATTCTTATAATAGCATGCAGATACAAAAAATATTAGTTTCATTAGAAAAGTATGAATGATTGGGAAAGGAATATATAATTTAAACAAACAAAATCAGCGTCTTACATAAGGATACTCCCTAGGAGAATGTTCAAAACTTTGCACTTGTTCTTGTTAATTATACACTTCATCTTTAAAACCAGGAAAAAATGCAAAATATTTTTCATTCATTTTCCACATATAGATAGAACATCTATTAATAAAATAATCTTTGGATTTAGTAGAATACATTTTACAGCCTGATAAGCATTGCATTACACACAAAGTAAAATGGCTGTATCATTTACTGTGCTTCTCTCATCTAATATAATATCTGTAACAGCCTGCATCTTCTCACAATATTCTAACTTTACACTACTACAAAACACAATTTCATAAATCGTAAAGGTCTGTACGAACAGGAATGTATTTTAATACAGAAAACTTGACACTATCACTGCACTTTTCTTCAAAAATATTCTTTTCTTTCTTTGACATTTTTTTGGCTTACACAACAGGGTGCCAAACATTTGTGACAGCTTACAATAGAAAAACAATATTGCTTTTAGTTAACAATGTTAGCTATGAATATATATTGACAGCATTTTCACTGCAGATTTGCAGCCAACATAATACAAAGCAAATAGCATTCAATATGTTGGAACACTCAGGGGAATTAAAGAGTTTCAAAAACAAATTTATGGCATTAGGTGCTGAATGCTAAATCTGATGAAAATGCAAATTCAGAAGTATCTCCTGCACATACTTCATGCAAAGGAACACAGATTGCCAAAGTGATAAAATTAAGATTGTTTAAGTCAGGAGAAAATTATGTCAAAATGCCTCTGCTTGTTTGGCTTTTTATAAAGCCAGTTTTACCACAAAGATTAATATTTTTCCAAAATTCTTTCTGCTTCTCTTTCTTGAAGTACATCAGAGAGAGACCATAAAAAAAACCTCTGAATTCAAAATGCTCCCAAATGTTTTGAGAAAATACAAATACATCATTGTATGATTTTAATATTTGTAGCTTCACTACTAATCTTATACAAACCCAAGCATCGCTGTTCCCTTGAAACAACAGAAGCTGAGTTTTCCTTCCAAGCCTGTACATTTATTATTATCTACAAAACGAGCAAAGGAGTGCATAGAAATTATGATTTAAATCTTATTAAATTACAGTATGTACTGCAACATTGTAGTCTCATCTCCTATATATTAAAATGTATTAGTTAGACCAAACATTTATTGACCATACTTTATAACTGACATGACACTAGTAGTTTTTAAATCATTTACAAAGCAAATTCATGCACGTTAACAACACCACAATGCCAAGAAAGCAAAAATTGATCAGATTTTGTAGCTGTTGAATATAATTTTTTATTAAATTTTAGGTGAACTTGGTATTTATCATCACTGACCTATACCAAGCTGTTCAACACTTGTACCTAACAGTCCTTGTAAGACATAAAAATATTATGTAAGTTTTAAAATAACTTGTTTAGATAGATATAAAATTATATTGTTATAAAAACAAATTCTTCATAGGTTGCACTCTGGTATTACTGAAGGCATTTTGTACTCTCTATATAACAAAGAAAAAAAGGAAAAGGAAAAAGAAAAAGTATGTGTAGAACAATATTTGGGTTTAAGCACTGAAGTGTAAAATTATTATAATCCATAATTATCAAACCCACTGTAACACACAGAAATTTATGAATTTCAGGTTTATTGGAAAGCTGAATGAAAAACATTTTAGGATTAAGCTTGGCCATCACACACATTTCTTCCATGAGACTCATACTACTTGCGTTATAGAATAGCCTAAACTGCAAAATTATACAGTACTTCCCACTCTGGTGAGAGAGCCACAACTCCACATTTAGATCTGCAAAGGAAAATCAGGAAATGCAAAGCTTCACTTTTGCTAAGCTATGAATTTCAAAACATGCTTTCGAGCTCACCCAGTGCAATATGGACCCATATTCTATAAGCATCAAAGGAGCTGATTTTTTAGAAGCTGAAAGACTCTTAAACTGGTGAAGATGGAGTAAACACAGTTAATTTGTTAACGTCTACTCTGTCTCTTTTCACTAACTGTCAAGGAAATCATATTTTACATTTTTTTCAGTATGTGCTTGGAAAGGATTTCCCAGTAACCTACACTAAATCTCACTGAAGGGTGGCAACAGAAATCAATATGTGTCTCTGAAGAATAATCTAGCCAAACATTTACATTTAGAAAATTCATTTGTATCTATGCATGAGAAATTCCTGGCAAAAAAAAATGAATTATCTCCCTTCATACATGCCATCTCTTTTTATAGGCTGATTTTTATAATGAACAGGCTTTAAATCAATAAAATAAATATATATAACTCCATGTAAAATAACAATTGACCTAGGTAGGTAACTATATTAACCTCTGCTTCAAAGAAATCCTTCTGCAGCCATAGGGAAGAGACAACCCACAAGGAACAGCTATTGTAGTTTCATCCTGGATATTCCAAAGCCATGGAATTGCCATTCCACATGCCTGCCAGGAAGGATATTCAGTTTAATCTGGCTATTGAGGCGATTCTAAACCTAACACTGGAGGTACTCAGCATCACTGTCGAATTTTCAGGGCCAGGCAATGCCCTGCCATGGACCCCACAATACTCTGTAGTCCTCTGATTGTGGGATTAGTTTTGCCCACAGAGTTCACAGATCAGAACACAAACACACAAAAAGCTGCAAAACTGCAATTCTGCTTCCCTGCATCACCCCTGAGTATGACATGGTCCTGCACGAAACCATGCAAAGGGAAAGGAAAACCTGCTAGGAGAATCTGCACATTGGTGTAATATGTTTCTTTTATTAAAGTTTTAACAAACATCTTCTGAGAAGCTTCACGTGAATTTTCAGAGGGACAATGAACACAACACCCTTCAAAAATTATGCTTTGCAACTAGAAAATTAAATAAGTGTTCCGTAGAGGACCATCAGTTCAAGACAAGAAAAATTGCCATTCCAATAAAAGCTTGTTACCATGTTCAAGGTTAAGGCTCTGAATTCATGGACTTTGTTGTTCAGTAGCACAATATGTATATTAAATGGGCAAAAATGTTGGTAACAATGCTCTTCTCAAATTTGAAAATTATAATAAGGAAGTGGTTGTCCAATTTGTTGTCTCTTATCTTGGAAAATTATTAGGGAAAAAAGAGACTGGTAAACAGAAGCCACAACCCTGCTCAGTGACTGGCTTAGAGAAAACAAATGTTTTGGGGCAGATTATTTGTATTCCTTATACCAAGCTACTAAAAGCTTCAGAAAGATTATCCTTTCTATTACAATGTAAACGCCATTCAACAACATGCACTAGATTCAGCAGAAATACATGTGGTTGTTTTAAATCTATGCTGAATGTGTTCCACTGTGTATATATCCTCTAGTAAAAGGAGTAATAAAAAACTCATTTCTACTTGAAAAAACCTGCCGAGTTTTAGTTCCTACATAACATAATGCATATTTAGACTATCATGTTTTTCTGTAAAAGATGTCCAAACAAGATGATTTGATGTTGGAATAGTCATCTCAGAACAACCAGAGCAATGTAAGGTAAAATAATTGTCAAGTCAATCTCTAGCTTACACTTTATTGCAGAAATAAATTGAACTCTGCTCTAGCTTTTTGACACGTAATTCTGATACTAATGGGTTCAAATCCATTTCTCTTTGCTCTCTTTCCTAACAGGAAGCCTTATGTAATACTGTGTCAGAAATCTACCAGTTACTGGCTAATGTTTCCCTTAAATAAAAAGTCTCTGCCTGTAATAGTATTAACAGCTGCCATCAGTTTACAGTAATGAGCCACAGTTCATCATGGTAGTGCTACTATGAAAATTAGAAGCTTCCGTGGAGCTTCTCAATTCACAAAAAAATTACCAGAGCCATCCTGAGCTGTAGTCTAACAGCAGATGTTGCCTATTCAGGGTGTACAGGTCAGATCCTAAACTGGGGCAACTGTACTCAGTCATCAGAATCACTCAGCTTATTATTCTCTGTTATAAATAAAATACAGCAGCTCTATTTTGAGAGTCAGTTTATAAATCCAGTGCTAATTTTCCTTTATTTCTCAAAGCAAAAAATTGCACAGTCATTTTACAGAGTATTTCACAGCTCCTTCAATAGATAAATTAAAATATATTTCGCTGGAAGAAACATAATAATTTAACTATATAGAATGTAATATCTTGGGTAACCTATACAGTTTTTCAGTTTCAATTAACAGTAAAAACAAACAAACAAAAAGCTATAAATCGTGGCATTTTAATTTTATTTGCTGCATTAAAAAATTGAAAGTGCATATCTTAATACTTGATTGCTCCAGAGTTTTATAAACTAAGCATATACTTATAAGCAGTATAGCAAAGGAACAAAATATTTAATTGAGATCAGGATAGAATTTTTCTGCAGCATTTAACATTGCAGGAACTTTGCTCCCTCTGAAACCAATGAGAGACATAGATGATTCTGAATTTAAAAAATTAAAAATTATTCTGGATTTAAAAGATAAGAAAATCTAAAAGCTGTAAAGTTCAAAAGATTTCATCTTCACTTCTTTAGTGCATGCTTCCACATTCTGATATAAAGACTTTTCAGTTAGAAGAGGAAAATGAAACCAAATTTGCATGGAAGACAATTCATTCTGGACCTAAAAAAAGGAGGTTTTAATCAGAAATCAAAAAGGTCTTAAACTGAAAGGAAATTAAGCATGTCACATCACTGACATCAAGATCATCACAGCGCTGATTTTGTTTATGACATCTATAATGTATTTTTGACATTTTGACTGACAGTTGCCACCATCCTAGGAAATTAAACACACCTGGCCATTAGTTTCCTGTAGGCAAAAGCCACTGTTAAATCTGAAGCACACAGTATGTGTGCAATAATTACTGAACACTGGCATCTGAAATGTTCTTACAGACACCTGGAACACAAAAAGTTTATGAATTTAACAGTGTCTTGCCAAGACTGAATATTTCACCAGGACAGACTTTGTTCTGGTAATGCTGAATATTTTGTGTGTTTACCAACCTACCTGCATCCATTACTTTTCAAAGGATGATACCTGTCATGACAGCTTTGGATAATTTCATGGAGATGCACACTGTATTGCACTTCCCAAAGTTTCATATGCACCCTCAATCTATTCCGAGCACAACTGAATTATTGATCCAAAATAAAATTATATGTACTTGAAAGGATTCCAACTTGGAAGAATCATCGTTTATAAATCTAATTTTATACGTGACCAATATAGGCACAAGTTTCCAAAACGGTAACATTATTTTTCTTCAAAACTGCAGTATGTTCAATTGATTTTTCTTTTTTTAAATGTTGATACACACGTGCAATCTATTTTAAATGTCATCACTTTGTTTCTTATTTAATTATCATTTCATATGGCTTCCTCAGTAAGTAAATGATTACCTCAGCTGCTACAGGTATCATCTAACCCTATGCGCTTTTGACTTACGATAAAATTGTACCACTTTCCAATACAGGGATCAGTAAAATTACTTTTAAAAACACAAAGGCTCTTTTGAAATGATCCATTTTGCTTTATAATACAAACTTCAGATAATGCAAGCCCTTCTCTTACCAAAAGTACTAGACTCATATTACCAGGTGCTACAGTACCACAAGGTCTTACAAAATTCTCATCATGATTCTGCCTCCATTCTTCTTTCTCCAATTTTTTTTCAAGTTGAAGGGCATGTGCTGCTCCAAGAAATAATCTGCTTACCCTGCAGTAAAGTTGTTACTAAAAAGATATTGTCCAAATGCACTCACCTCAGCTTCTCGTGTTTTCAAGGCAGACAGATAGATATGTATGCATATATTTATATATAAAATATACATATGCACTCAAATACAGCTTTAAGGAACTTGCCCAGTGCAGGATATGCAGTGCAGCATCGTAGTATACAGGGATGCCATCGGATTAAACAAAAACCAACTTAAAGTCCAGACTTTTGCTACTTCTAAATTCTGAAAGGAATCCCAAAGGATGCAAACACATAACTCTTACTTTGCTCAACTGTTGTCATATTTGCTAGTGAACACCAGAGAATTTTCAGTGAAACCATTCTCTAATTCAGATCAATTTCTTTTACTTGATTTTTCCTGATGAAAATGTTTCAAGACAGCTTTGCCTCCTTTTTAATCTTTCTTAGAGAAATGATTATAACTTCAACCTTTATGCAGTATTTGCCTTTCTCCAAGGGAAAATAAATCATGATATGATATGACATGATAATGATGAATGATAATGACTGACAAACCCAGCAACCTTAGATGCATATCAAAGTTTAGATCTTGACCAAGTTCAGCCACGAGAACTGAAATCCACTATTTGATAGCTAAGAGAAAAGGAAAAACTTCACTCACATATGTAACAAATAAAAATTTGATACTGCTCGAACTAAATCAGAACTAAAACTACAGTAAGCAGTGAATGAAAAATTACAGCAGTGATGCTACTCACAGTTTCATCTTAAAGTCAAAATGGCAATGTGAGCTGGTAGTGTGAGCTGATACTCGTTTAACCTCTCAAATATAGACGGTTTTCAAGAAAAGTATCAGAAGCAAGGAAACAAATTAATTTATATGACAAAACAAAACTGGGCCATGAAAAAGATCAGGTTTTGTCTACCTGTGTAAGCAGTGACTAAAATACCAAAATACAGGAAGAGTTGGATGTCTTTTAGCGTGCTAAAAATTCACCTAAGAGTACATAAAGATGGGTAACAGCTGGGGGCTTCCTAAACAGGCAAAATTCAAATAATCTAGTGATTCTCCTTGCAAATTATTATAAACAGCTATTTAGAGAGACTACAGGAGCTGACCAGAAGAGGATTAATAAATTATTAATGTAAATTATTAATGAATGAGTGACATATACCTAATTTATTAAGAAGGTATATGCAATGAAACACACTAAAGAAATTATGCATTTAAGATTGGTTAGGAATTGTTGCAAAAAATGCTTTATTCATTCACTTCAAATGTATTCACTTCAAAATTTCAGAACTGTACTCTTTCATAAAAACATGCCCTTTTACATACGCATTTTCCAAAGCTAGGTAAATGCAATATAGCCTTTAATGCACAGTAAAGAAAATATCTGCCTTCTCAAATGAGAAGCTGGAAAGAATATAAGACTTTATAAAGCATCCTGATACCAGTAACTTAAATCCCCAAATGACAGTAGAGCAAAGCATGTCTGCTTAAGAAGAAGAAAGTAAAAAGGTAGCCTGTTTCCAACTTTAGCCTGCTTTTGATGTCATCTTCACTCCATCTTACTTTGGATGCAGCTTCTGCAGGAATTAACTGCATAGACTGAGTTCTTAGGTCAGGAAAAGAGGTTGAGTACCTCAAATCATGCTTGCTTTTCTTTCTTTCCCCCTGCTTCTCCAAAATGTGTCAGTTGCTACAAAGAGAGACATTTCCTCTCCCTGTACATGTATCACCCATATCTTTAAACAATCACAGCTGTTATATCATAAAGAAGCAGTTGTCTGCTAAGGTTCATTGAGTTGTTTTAGGACAGTAAGAAGAGGCCTGCACATATTATAAAATCCACTGTCAATAACAGATATTTCCTCAAAATCTAATCAATTAAAGACAACAGAGATCTTATAGCCTTTTATATTTTACAAAACAGTATATGACAAAAAACCATAAAACTCTACAATGACAGCTCCATGCATTCCTAATAATGTCCAGCTATGATAATCTCGGTCTTACCTGGGCATCCTGTTTAAATTTCTGAAGAACAGGCTATCCTTTTTCCTGATCCATACTCATACATAGCAAAAACCCAAAAATAATCATGAGTCAAAATTCTAGTTTCAGTCCAACAGCAACTGAAGTAACAGAGAGAATGCCTTTGAAGTAAATAACATTTGGTTCTTTGATTTTAACCTCAATCTGGATTGATTTATTAACTCTAAGTAATGATCAAGTCCAAGCTGCCAAATATCCATTCTTCTCCTCTATCCTTCTTGGTATATTTTGTCAGTACCTTTGTGATGAAGAACTCCAAATGTGTTTATCAACACTTACAGAACAAAATTTGGCACTATTAGGAAACCCCTTCTGTTGGAAATTCTTTTTTTAATCTCAGTGAAAATACCATTTCTCAACATGATTCATCAGACAGCAGAGCTGCTCAGGGTACACACACACACACAGAATTTGTCATGAGGCCTAGATGTGCATTGCCTAGTGGTATAATACGGCTGCTGTGTGTTAAATCAAGAATCCTCAAATATTTTTAATCCTTTCATCGTTTTCTTGTGTTTAACTCTTACCTCTTTCTCAAATTGCTCAAAAGTAAATTTTCCAGGACAAAGATCATCTTTTTTGGGTGTGGTTACAGTATCTGGAACAGTGAGTGTCAACCACTTGAGAAGAATTTCTGTCTATGGCCCTCAAGAACAATAATCATTCTTGTCATATGTAAAATCCTCAATATTGGTATACCAGCATATTTTTTATAATTTATCACACGTACACACATTTCTTTTTTTCCCAAAAAGCTCAAATGAATCACTATTGCTAGTAATAGCATTAAAGCCATTCTAGCTCGGAGGTAATCTTGCACCTGAAGCACTGTGTATTTAAAATACTTGAAATGCAATTGGGAGATGAAATTTGTTCATCCAATTTCCAGCTGCACAGAGAAGAAATTTAGCAAAATCGTAGATGGTGTTTTAAGGGCCATGGCTGAAGAGAATAGGAAGCAAACCCTGCCCAGTAAAGAGCATTATCAGGAATAGAGAGCAGCCTGTGACACGTATATAATTAGAGAAATTGGAGGCTTTGCCCATGAGACTGTGTGTTCCACAGCAAATCCTATTTCCTTCACTCTCCCTTTCATGGATACGTGTAAATATTAAGAGTCTATGTTTTTTCCTTACATGTATCATATCAGTTTCTTTTTTTCTTTTCCAATATTGGTGTTAATTGAATTCACAAAACAGACGACAAAAAAAAATCATAGCTCAAATCTTTTCAGATCGACTTGCAAGTCAGAAACCATATAAGTAGATCAAAGGACCACATTTTACATCTTGCAGGTATCTTACATGATGGTTCTTTTTGCCCCATAAATATAAGGCATTAGCTATGGTTTTTTGGACCTTTTTTCCTTGTTAAAAAAAGTATAAAATAAAACTGACAATGTAAAATGCCTGATGTGCAAATCCAAGTCATAAGGAGGAAGAAATTAATTTACCAACTTCCAAATTAAAAAAAAAGTCTGATGTTCACTTCCCTACTTCAACATAGGGAAGTGAACATCAAATAAACCAAGTTCATAACAACATTCTAAAAATAATTCTGGAAATATTAGGGCTGTCACTGGCATGGTACAGAACTTAGCTCTATTACCTATGAAGCACAACAGCAACCTCAGACATACGTAACAGGAGCAAGGAAGCAATCACTCTGAAAAAGACTTCTGTATGATAGGGAAAAACAAATTAGGCCTGAGTTTCCATAGTGATACAGCAACAAAAGGCTGCTGCAATTTCCAGCTGTCTGTAGCAAGGCAGTAACAGAGCAAAGGGACTAGAGCCCCTTCTCTGTAAATTGGGATTAGCACACTCAGAATTACCCATTAAATTTTAGTTCCGCACTATAAAGAAAATATTGAAGGAACTGGAAGAGGAAGAATAATAATAAAATCAAGAAGTTCTGCAAGAAGCAAAATTACTAAATGCTATGGATTTGGATTTCATGGTTGGATTCTCTGGTATCTTAAAAATGCAAATTCCAATGAGTACTTTCTCCCATTCATCTCCTCTGTGGATTCTCTGATGTTTAATAAGAAATGATCTCATACTATATCCTGTCTGCCAGTGGGAACACTAATGGGTCTCTTGCCCATCTGGCAGCCTGTTTTCCCGAAACTTACAGGAATTCCTGTCCAGTGGTGCTGAAACTGGCCAAGAGTTAAGAAGCTACTGAGGGAGAAAACAGAGGAGAGGGATCAGCAGCCATACAAAAAAAAAACCAAAAAACCTAGGCTAGCAAGCAGACAGTGTGATCATATAAGCTTGGCTTCCTTGGGAAGCTGGGCTAATTATCAAAGGACCGAAAGATTCACTTATGATGGAAGTCCAAAGGCCCCAAAGCGGAAAAATACTTAAAAGGTAAAGTGCTCTATTGGATATAGGGCTGAAAGAACCAAACATGATAGCTAGGTTGAGACACAAATGATGAGGAATGTTATAATTTACAGAAATATAAATGTTAGCCAGGGATGATGAGGATTTATTTGTACCAAGAGGAGTTATTACTAAGCAGAATTGCAACTGGGAATCGTGGGATTAAATAAAGGAAAGCTTTAGGCTAAAAATCAAGCAACACTGTAAGTGAGAGGAGTCTATAAAACAGTTTTGAGACACAGGAAATGGAAGCTCCATGACTTAAGAAAATTAAAACCGGAATTCAAAGAACCTGTTCTGTACAGAACAATAATGCATGGACAGTAAGATTGGCTGGACTGTCTAATAGGCCTTTCTTTTCATTTGTCAGTAGCTTAATAAAACAAAATACTGCACTAATAGATAAAATATATTAAAAAAAAAAGTAGCTACTCTTTGTGAGTCCACATCCAAATGGCTAAAACCAGACCTAAAATATACAAATGTGTAGATGTGCCTTCCTCACACATTACCTATATGATATATCAAAAATAAATACAATATTGTACAGGTAATGATTTATAGAGAGCTATTAAAAGATCTACTTTTGCACATAAGGTGATCAAAGGTACTCTGTATTTGTATTAGTGCGACATTTTTAAGCAATACTGAATAGTTTGGGTTTCCTTGCTACTGTTTTCTAGGAAAACATAGAATAATCAAAAGGCAGAAAGCAGATCACATTACACAGAATGTTTGATGTAGCAACTTCTAACTTTCACTTAATATAGCTGAGCTGCAGTGACTAATGCTGCCCATGGCCTGTAGTACAAAGACCTAAAAAGGGTTCCAGACTAGATTACGTCCAGGCAGGTCTCATTTTAACGGAAATTGGAGAGATGAGAAAAAGATTATAGGAGCACACATTATAAAAACAGACCTCACAAGTCAAACTTAATAGTGGAACCATTCTCTTTCATGTAGACAACCATGAAAACAAATATCCTGTAAGCACTAGATATATATTGTATCTTTCTACCCGATCTCTTTGCCTCCTTGAGACAGATTCCCATTCATCTCATGACTATATAATTTGATCATAGTTGAGTAAGGCACAGCAGGGGAAAGGGTCTGTCTGATAAACTATCAGGCTCCAGGACGATAGATAAACAATTTTATGATTTCCAGTTGTAACAGGAATGGTACAGCGGTGGATATTAAGATATTAGTCTCGCAGGAATACAAATATCAAGCTTGCAGGTTTTTTCTCCTACTAAATATGTTTTATTTCCATTAAGTAAAAATGACAGACTGACTCTGATAAACTAAGGCAGGCCACCAGAACAAAATGCAAGGTGCACATAAAAAGTGAAATAAAATCTTTTTTTTTATTTTTCAATGTGAAAGTTAGTACATAACTTTTATAATTATACAAGTGAAAAAATAGAGCAAGGAAGTTTCTTTCTCAAGGGGCATTTTTACTGCAAAAAAAATTATTTAAAAGTAAGTGAAACAGTTGCCTATCAATTTGCTTCACATTTAAACCTCCTCTTTCACAAGGGACACGTTGGCAAGCAACTCCTCTGCTACATGTCACTAGGGAAATGCTTGTTTGCAAAGCTACCTCATTGTTCTACATGTATTAAATGAAGGCTTGAGTGATAATATTTGAACAGCTATGATGGACTTCTTTTTCGTATATTAACACACATATTCGGTTGGAATGCAAAAACACAAATACATGGCAGCCATTATTAATACAAGTTTTGTCAGCTGGCAAAGCTCATGCTGTCTTTGCAATTACCTCCTGTCTTGGATAGCCAAAAAGCATGGTCATACCCACTCATGCTGATACCTGCTTTTATTTGTAAAAATTCAAAGAACAAAGATCCATTTTAGAGCAGTTTTTAGTTACAAACCCTGGGTGTCATCTTTTTTGTCAAAAAAAACATATTCTGAAGTAAGCAATTTTTAAAGCTATCACACCATCTAATTTATTATCACTTACCTGTGATTCTTTGACGTTTTCCACGGTGAAGTTGAACCAGACTCGGAAGCGTGGGTTGCAGGTATCTGGCCGAATGAAGAGGTCATACTCAAACTCTGTGACATGGTCCACCCGGCCAAGGTTCCCTACCAAGAACAGATAAATAGGATGTGTTTTAGTAATGGCTGATCAACTCTCCAGGAACTACACTGAGAAAAGTTTTAAAAACTTCTACCTCTGTTGGTTAAAATATACAAATAATAGGTCTTACAACAGTTCAGAATTAATTTTTAAAGGCAGTTCAGAATTACTTTTAAAGGCCTAATTGTAGTCATAAAATAAAATATATAGCAGTAAGCTACTTGCATATGAATACACCAAAAAGGAGACAACACAGATTTTTATTATTCAATCAAATTGACCTTTTGTCTCCTCTTATCTGAATATTCCAATTATGTGTCCTAATATCCTTTTGTTTCCTTTTTCTTTTTTTCACTTTTCTAATGATGTCTCTACACCGCTTTTAGCTCCCACCTGTATGGATTTCTTTCTTTTCAATTGCTCCTCTTGTTCAAACCCCTCTAACATTAAAGAGTCCCCAGATTTCCCCCTGGCCCCTCCGGCTGTTGCCAGATCCCTCTCTCCACACAGATGGTCCAGCCTTCATCTCCTCTGTGATTCAAAAATCATCTCAATCCTTTTCCTTTACCATTTACAGCCAGTATCACCTCCTTACAAAGACACAAATGAGATTTTGCCTCGGCTTGTTCCTAGTGAATTTCATGGAACAGTATTTTTAAATATAGTCAGAGCTACATTGTCCCCTATGGCATTATTCAGCAGGCAACCACACTGGCTATAGAAATGAAGTTCAGCACTGGGAAAACCCACTAAGTGCTTTCAAATTGCTAAAATGGCATTTTTCCTTTGAAGTGTGCCAAGATTCTTAGAGACAGGGTTTAGGCTGTCCATTTCATTTATACACTACAAAAATAAGACTTTACATTTTCCTGATCCAATCCAAAACCCATCTCATCAGGTCTTGTAAGACAGGGCCATGTTTTAGCTCACATGCTAAATAAATTTCTTTCTAAAAAGTAGCACTGAAAACCTGGGTTTATGTTTTCAAGTGTATTTTGGGGGTTAGATATATATTTTTGGGTTGTAAATATACCGTTGGGTTCTAATGTGTATTTATAAGGCTATTTGAGCTAAACAATTCCCTCCCCAGCAAGTCCCACTGCAGTCAATAGAACTGTTCTCTGGTAACATGCTGCTCAATACCAGCACAAGCAGCAAAATTCAGCTGATCTGCTGCTCTGGGCTGGAAAAGAAGCACAAAAAAGACATTTTTAGTTCTGTTTATCAATATATTTCCAGGATTTCTACCTTATCCTAAATTGTTTCTGGCTTTACTAATGGAACATATTTAATCTTCCCTATTTTTAATGTTATCCTCTACTTTCCTACCCACATCCTTCTTTTCAGAAGAAAATTCTCTCCTCTGCAGAGATTCACTCCATACTCTCAATCTGTTCCTGAGGGCTCGCCTCAAGGAGACACTTGGCATTGGAAATATTGGAAAAAACAGCTCTTTTGCAGAGCCGGAACACCTCTGCTAAATATAAATAATGTCACCAGCCGTGGCGGGCGTCGGTGCCCAGGTGCCAGCATTGGGGCTGCAGGCGCAGCTCCTGGAGAGGCTGCACTGCCCCTGCCCGTTCCAGCCTGTTCCTGACACTCCCAGCCAGCTCCAGAACGGCCTCACCCATGGCCCAGCCCCTCAGCCCAGGGGCTGAAAATGTGTCCGGTGAAGGGCAAAATCCTACGCAGGCAGAGGGGCGAGGGAGCCTGAGGAGAACCAGGGATCCAGGAAGAGGAGGAGGGAAGGCAGTGCTCTGGGAGACAGGACAGAGACTCCCCTCTGTGTCCTGGGGGGAGAGGCTGGAGCAGGTCAATGTCTCCTGAAAGGGCAGTGACCACAGAGGGCTCAGGCTGGAGCAGGTGGATGTCTCTGAAGGAGCAGTGACCACAGAGGACCCAGGCTGGAGCAGGTGGATGTCTCCTGGAGGAGCAGTGACCACAGAGGGCTCAGGCTGGAGCAGGTCAATGTCTCCTGGAGGAGCAGTGACCACAGAGGACCCAGGCTGGAGCAGGTGGATGTCTCTGAAGGAGCAGTGACCACAGAGGACCCAGGCTGGAGCAGGTGGGTGTCTGTGAAGGAGCAGTGACCACAGAGGACCCAGGCTGGAGCAGGTGGATGTCTCTGAAGGAGCAGTGACCACAGAGGACCCAGGCTGGAGCCAGTGCTCCTGGCAGGACTGCGGCCCTGGGAAGGGAAGGGCCCAGGGTGGAGCAGGGGAGCGAGGAAGGATCAGCAGCCGAGCACTGACCCCAGTCCTCAGCCCCTTGCACTGCTCCTTGTGTGGGGAAGTTGATCCTGGGAAACAGGGAAGGGCAGGGAGAAGGCATTGTTTTAATTTCTCTTTGATTTTCACTATGGAAATCTATTTTAACTGGCAATAAATTAGTCTCCCCACAGCGGAGTCCGTTCTGCCTGTGGAGGCCATTGGTGAGCGACCTCCCTGTCTGCACCTCAACCCATGAGCTTTTTCACCTTATTTTCACCCCTGCCCGGGTGAGGAGTGTGGCAAGGTCAACCCACCACAGCTTCTGGCTTTAGCTGAAGTCCCTGACACATGTAAGTGCACATTCTGCCACAGGGGTCAGACCCATCACTTACTGACAACTGAATTGAAACCTTAACATAAACTATGATTTCCTACAGATTATTATCCAAAGTAAATAAGAATGGTAAAACCAAGCTATTGCATGGCAATACCTTTCATTAAGTGACTTCGTTTTGCTGTATTTTTCATTAAATGTCATGCGTAAATGACGTAGCTGGGATAATAATATTCCTTGGATACTTCAGGATTTAGGTGGTCTGAGGTATTCATCCCGAAAGGTTAGATTCCAGTTGCTTCACAGGTCACAGATTAAGCTCTCTCTGGACAAAGTTTGGTGTGTGGATGCCCTGAGTCACTTTAACCTGAACTGTGCATGTGATCCTGGCAGATTCTCTAGGCTTAAGGCAGCAGGCTGGATGAACACAGATGGTGGACTAGGTCCATTTTGTAAACTAATATGTATACATGCCTCCCAGCAATCCCAGCAATTCCACATATGGATTATCTGCAGCACAGAGCAGAGGTGCAAATTTTGATGGAATTACTCCCAAAGAAGGACACAGAAGCAATTAAATTCATATTTAAAGTTCAAAGACCATTAAAAACTTGTACTGCAAGGAACTAAAAGATTATTAAGTGAATAATTAAAACAGAACAAAATGAGACCTTGATTTTGACCTTTTGCACATTTCAGTTCCTTTTTCAACATCAAGCTAACCTGAACTGGATGGGGAACAGATGACCCACTCAGAACCGCTTTACAGAGTCCACAGGATCCCTAAACGAGCACTGGAGAATTGTACTGATGTCAGGGGAATCACGGATGGTGAAGAGCTGGTGTGCTGGAGCCATCCAGTCTGCTCTGGAAAACCCATCTCAAATCCAGCAGAGCCCTTAAAATGTAATCATTTGTGTGCTCAATTCCTCAGGAACCCCAACATTATTTTCTCTCTTGATTTGAATAGTCCCTTCCCTCCTAATGAAGTTTTTTATTTCCTTTTGTGGGTTTATTAGTTTATTATTAGTTTTTGCCTCTTACCAGGCTCCTTCATGGCACACGTCAGCTGCCATTGTCACCTGCAGCCCTTTGCAGTTTGGTGTCATTTGGACATTTCATTAGCCCACTATTTCTTCTCTGTCTTCCAGATGCTAAAGAGGCTGGACTGAGCACTAATGCCTTCGGTAACTAATTCAACAAGTTCCTCATGCTCAATAGACTATTGTTTGTAATATCACAGCCTTTGCTCACAATCTGTCAGCCTAATTTCAGCCCACATAGCAATGTCATTAAACAAGACAGCAGTTTTGGTACAAAGAAGCCAAGAACTGCAGGAACAAAACACCTCCTTGCTTTAAGAGATGCTTTGTAGAAAACTGATAATGCCACCAAAAAACATTTCTTGGTGTCCAAGAAAGGATATATACTTCCCAATGTTAATCTCATAAACAAACTGAACCGTTTTTTCTACTGCTTTCACAGTGCTGTAATCACGGGAATGGATTTATTCTAATGGATGAGAATTATATTCAAATACCACAGGTAACACAGCGACATGCATTAGAAACTATGGAACAGGAACTATAACATTGATTACAGCAATTCATTTAGATATTAAGCCACTTTAACATTTTAACACTGAAAATAAACATTTTTTCTCAAGTACAAACCACCTCTAAACTGATTTTTTTTTTAATATCTGTAAAAGGTTCCATAATTTTTTTTTTGCATTTTTGCTAAATATGTAGCAAGAGAGAAAAATATTTAATAAATGGGTAGACAGCAAGTTCCTCCTGTGTCCCAGGAATCTCTGTGCAATTCCACAATGCATACCCTGTGCTTTGCAGTACCTGCAGCCAACAGTTTCTGTGCTGAAATGATGACAAATGTAAGAGAAAGCCAGATAGAACCAATTTTGTGTTATGTATCTACCAACAGTTTTCGGTCATGATGCCACTACTGTACGACCCTTCATGTGCACAGTTCTTATTCTGTGTACCTTGCTAGTCTGATAATTTGTGATATCAGTAAGAGAGTCTGTTCACAACCACACTGGTTAAGTATATTCTTCTAAAATCAGAGAAAAAAGTCTCACACTACTAAAACATCAGCTTTGCTTTACTTCACTTCAAGTTCATGCCCACATGAACTCATCACCACTCCATTCCATAAATACAGAAGTCATATACATGAGATTAGACAGCATTCTCCAAAGCCTCATCACTCCATATCTTGTGATTAGCACTATATTTGGGGGTTAACATTATAAAACACAAGATATTAATGTTAGATATTAACACATGTATGATTAATGAACTGACTGAGTAATGTGACCTGCAAGGGAAAAAAGCCCAACAACATTATGAGCAATAAAATCCGAACTGGTTGGCATTCTGAGATAATTCTTGTTTAACTTTTTTTTAAATTTGGATACATATCTGGATGTCAAATTACTTTCTGACTATATCCTAAAAGTAAAACAAGTAATTTATTAGGGTAGCCAGTACTTTGAAAAACACTTTGGTTTTTCTCTCCTATGCACTCTGAAATTAGTTGTAGGATTTTTTTTTCTATTATTATTTTACTTTACAGAAATATTAGCCTAGATCTTTTTAAACTGATGGGAAGATGTGAACAAATCAAATTCCCAAATGTCTATAAACTGACTTTCACTTAGCCTTGGGGTTTGTTTTTAAGACACGCTCAATTTTCAGCCACAGTTCTGTTCAATACTCTTAGCATACTGAGAAAAGAGGAGACATATTTTCCTTTAATCGTTCAAGCTGAAATTCTTAATTATATTTGCTTAAATTGCTTTACAGAGTAATGTTTAGTGCAATGCTCTCAAAATGTGAATAGTGAAAGGGGTCAATAGCATGTTTCAAGTTTCCTTAAAAGTCAGAAAAAAGCCCAATGACACTATTTTATTAATCATGCAACATACACTTAGTCCTCATAAAATATTAATGTATATTGCTTCCTACATCAATAAAAAGTGTACTTTACACAAAGAAAGAAAACCTGCTTAAGAAAATGCTAGCTAAAGTTACTAAACATTCTAACAATTGTCATAAAAATGCTAGAAAAGAAAATACAGATATGTTAAGCAATCCTAAAATCTTCTTAAACCGCACATTGTGCTTGCCTACAGAGAATTTTTAAGATGAAAAATAGACCTTGAGGGTCTTAGACAAGCCTGAGGCAATATAAAGAAAAAGGTCAAACACTCTGCTAAAAAGGACCGTTATCTTCAGAACAACAACTTATCAGCCAGCTTGCAGCCCTGCTTATTTACAGTTATTGGTCCCAGAGGAAGTGCACTTCAGCGCAGGGCGCGATTACTTTGTAATGAGTTTGCCAGAAATGGTAAAGGAAACTAATTTGTAACAATGTGCTGTTCCCGGCACATGAACTTTCTCAGACACTTTTTTTTTGTCCGGCCATGAATAACTAACTTCAGCCTCCCTAATAAGCAGTGAAAACAGAAGTGCACTAAACCCGACTGAGTCGCGAGCATAAATGTGCTGAAATATCAGTGATTATCCCTCTCAGCTGTCCATTACAGTACTCATGATGACCACCAATTCCCCTGTGGTGGATATATAGAATGCAGGTTTCAGGGGGTGGATTTGCACATGAAAATTAACACCATTTGGAAGAAAATAGCCTGCACCTGTCACAGATTAGCAACAAAAGGTCAAATGCCTCCTTTTACACCTAGAGCACTTGCATATTGTATGCCTTGCTTATAGGAGCCTAATTCTAGTTTCTTAATTCAGAAAAGTGAGCACCATGGTGAACTGAGGAGAAAAAAAGAATTAAATCTTGGCTAAAAGCTATCAATAAATCTATTGATCAAGATACATATGAATGGAAGTAGCTGAGGCAATCTCTGTCTCTAAAAGAGGTAGTTTTTCAAAAGAGAATTACACAAAGTGCTCTTCTGTTTTTGTCAATATGCTGCCAGGTTTTGAAATGCTATTTTTCATCCACACAATAAAAATCTTGACAAGTAAGCAATAGAAAATCACTAATACACTTGCAGCTGCATTTCAATCTATACAAATTCTTTAAACAAAAACAACCAAGGAACAGATTGGAATATACATCATTTTCACCAGTTGAACCTGGGATCAAGTCCAAGATAGCCAAACAGTATTAATCTATATTTCATGCAACTCTATATTTCACAAAATAAGGTAAAATGTTGAATATGGAATGCCCTTGATGGAATTCATCCTTATAGATCATAAAACACATGGAGATGATAATGCAAAGAAATTTTATCAATATGTTCTAAATGGAACAGGAACTACAGGGACTGAGATCTGTAAAAACTTCTCTCAAGTGAAAGATTAGATATCTGCTGAACGGAGCGCATCTAGGAATATCAGATGTAAATTCCCACTTGCTTTATGGTCTTTCTCTGTGAAAAGAATTCATAAAAAATAGTTTGGCAATAAAGTCCTAAAGAACTTCTAAATAGTATTTGATTTCTAAATAGGAAAAGAAAAATTTAATTAAATAGTGATGATCTCTGAAAATGCACAACAGTTTTTGCATCATCTCCTAGATTCCTGCCCAGAGCATATGTCAGCTCAAGGTACCTGAAACCACAAAGCATGTGATTTGAAAAAAGACCATGCCATAAAAAAACCCCAAATATAACACCTGTAAATTATAGTTTAAATTATTAAAATTGCACATATCAAGCTCTGCAACGTAAAGTAATATCTACACCGCCACAGTTAAATCAATGTTCTGCAGAAAAACCCTTGGCACTCTTCAGATATATAGTATTCTTTTAAAAACTTGGTGTTTCAGTTAAAATCATAGCAATGCTCATGAGTCCACTTCTGGTCAAAATCCAGACCGCCTTTGAAAAATGTTCAAGGCTATCAAATAAGCAAAGCATTTCAAATGTACATGGCTCGAAAAGCTGGATGCTTCAGACTTGATTTGAGTCTCTTTTCTATCTTCCCTCCTCAATTAAGCATGTTGAAATTGTTGTTTCCATTATGTTTTAAGTTTTTATCAATAGTGACATCCAAACAACAGTAAATCCGTAGTTTTTGTGAAAAAAATTGTATGGGAACAATGACTTAGGTCTTAGCAGCAGTTAGTAAAAGGCCAGTTCCCATCTCTGCAAAAGGTAAATCAGGATGTAGAGCTCACAGAGGCTGAGAAATTCTGATTGAACTTTTATTGTAAAGTGATAAAATCAAATTGTGACTGACAGCACACGAAAATTCTAGCTTTACATTTTTCTTGTTTATCTATGTAAACAGCATTAAAATAACTTATATTGCTTTTTGGGGGTATATGTAAGTCATGGATCTTTTTTTGTTTATTTGTTTCTTTTGGTGTTGATCTTAATTCATAACAATGAGAGCCTGATGTGATTTTCCACACCTTCTGAGGATCACAGTCTGAGTTCCACTCTCTCCAATACTTTTCCTCCCAAGTGACATAAGTAAGGTGCACTGGATCCATTTCCTGGGGGCATTCTGCCCATAGGCCCTGGAAACACAGTTACTGCTTCTCAGTGGTCCCAAACAAGTGTAATGAATAAATCTTTAATTCCTTTGTATTGAATTAAATTGCAGAAATATTAATGATGTGTGGCCTAGACTAAAACACCCACAGGAGTTTTATAAATTAAAACTTTTATCTGAGTTAGAGTAGGAGGTAGAATTGTCTTCCACACAGAAAATTAAGGGAATTGAAAACCTTAAGAAAGAAGGACTGGTTGAAAAAGGAGAGAATCATAAATGATCTTAAATCTATTAGTTGAATATAAGAGGAGTGGGGTGGGCAATGCTGTGATTTATTTTATTAAGAACAGTTACAGAAAGATTCTCATATTTTAGGAGTCTGGACAGTTCTGCCAATGGATAGCTTTAGGATGAGTTCTTCCTTTCAGAAAAAAATACTTTTCTTGATCACAGGTGTTTGAGTGATCTCTGGGCAAAGGGAAAAGGAGAATAGTGTAATTAAAATTTATTAAGTAGGTTTTATCTTCCTCGTGCAATAAGGATACTATTACAGAGATTTCACATTACAAACAACTGTAAAGTTCTAGCATGTGTTAATCCCAAAGGCCACATACTGACATCACTTGCAACTTTCTTTTACAGTCCAGGAGAGTAAACAACGCAATTTAGAAAGACAACATAAGCAGCTAGAACTGGAATATTTTCTGTCTTTTTGTGTTCATTAAGTAGAGCAGTCTTAATGGTGATCCCAGGTTAGAGCACAATGAAAAACAGCAACAAGTATTCCTGAATATTTAGTTATCATGATTGCTCAACAACCACTATGAGCAAAATAGCACAATACACAAGGAACAGATATCCCAAAATACTACAAAGACCATTGTGTAAACAGCAGGCTTACTTATGTATTAAGAAATTATACAATACAATCTTGTTGAAAGAATTCAATAGTTTTGATCAAATGAGATTGATATTTAATCACTTGCAGCCAAAGAGCCTTATTTCAAAATTGCCCTTTTCAATAAAAACTAATGCTTTCAGTCAAAGGACCAAAAAAACCTGGTGCTGCAAAGAATAAAATGTCAATGTTCACCATGTAGGGAAATTGTAAAGGATAGATAAAATGGAGTCAGTCTCGACTCCTTCTCCTACATCTGTGAGAGCCTTATGAATTACAGAAATATCAGCAGAGCCCAAGACTGCAGGACAAATGCTCCAAAAAGTCACAAAATCATGTAAACACACAAACTGGCAGTGGTAAAGCAGCAAAGCATCAACTTAGTAGGGAGTGTCGAGAGTGCTTAAGAACCAGAGGCCTGTGCCCTAAGACGGCCATCGCACACCCACTACACCAAATCCACCAAATCCCCAGAAAAACAGATTTCTCTGCTCCCTCTTTATCAATTCCCCAAAGGCCTCCAATGACAGATGGGCAGTTATTTATCCACGGCAGTGAACCTTTGTTAAAGGAAAATCAGAATACAAAGAGGTTTTGCATTAGTGTCACGAAACTCAGCTTTCTTTAACAAAGCGTGTGCTCCCAAAATGGGTCTTTCACGGCTGTGCTTGTACCATATCTTTCAGAGCAGAGCTCTTAAAGGAAAAGCATTTGGGGAAATTTCTGTTTGGAAGTCACTTAGCATATAATGGGTGCTATCCTAAATAAATAATTAATAAGTTAATAAATAAATTATAACAACGTCTGCAGCCTTAACCACGGAAGCAACCACCAAGGCAGATGAGGGAAAAGGAACTGCGGTACCACAGTGGGATGTACCATCACTGGTGTGTCACAGACAGAAACATGCTCTAAATACTGGCTTGGTTAGGGCCTGATGCTCAGTGTACACCACTGAAATCTGTTGCTCTCTCCAGCCTCTGATGCAAAACATCCTCATATTTACCTGCTGCCTAGACAGCACAGGTGTGCAAGAAAATGTATTAAAAATGGTTAAAAATGTTAAAAGCTGCATATTCTTTATTCTTAAGTACATCACAGCAGTCCTACTTATGTAATGCTTCCTACTCAAAATATTCATCATTTTGCAAAGACCTTGAGAATTCTTGTAATGCAAAAGACAAGAAAGTTCTTTCATCCTACAAGAGAGGATATTCCTGTTGATTTATTACTGCACAGTAATGCTGTAATTCTGCATTTGGCCTAGTTTGTTGCCTTATACACAGAATCACCATTTTTCCAGGGGAATCCTTCCAAACTATAACTACAGACTGACACTTGAATAAAAATGAATAGATGAAAATCAGTTTGGAGACCTATAGTTACACTACATTCTCAAGGACCTCTCACAAGTCACCAGAGCTGTAAATAAAATCGGAGGTTTTTTATCAGAGTATTAACGGAAAAATTCCAGGTATTGCCTTATAAAAGAATCTCGCTTTTTGAGATGGATCCTGGATAAGAACCTTCTTTAACTAATAAATTACTGGGTTTATAGCTATAGCTTTCTTTATCTTATAAAAAAAAAAATCCTTGAGGAAAGGTACTGTAAGGATAGACTTTCCACACAAATACTGAATCTGAATAACATCTGTCCTACATACAGCTTCTGCAGAAGAAAGTCTTATTTTAGTTTATTATAAAACTGAATTTGATTCTCTATGCCATTATCAATCTAGTCACAAAAACAGTTTGGGGGCTAGAAATGTTATTCTCATTCAATATATTAATCCCATCATTTCATTGCCTAAAAGTGGTATCTTACCATATAATCTCCATGATAAAATTTACAGATAGACTTCCCTGCAGTCTGGGTACATTTTTAGCCATTTCATCAGATTAGACTGATACACAACTTTTCTGCTCATCTCCTCCTCCTCTGTAGCTCCTACTCTGACATTCTTTTGTAGAACAAGGTGATTTCGCTACTTTTCTCTTTATTATACAGCATTTTGATCCTTCTGTAGGTAATGGAACTTGCTCCTGTATTTTCACTTATATAATTTTCTGACTCCTGTGTCTTGCTATTTTCCTTTCCTCCAGACACCAGCCTGTTCTGGAAGCCCCCCTTGATTTTCAGACCTACCAATATTTATGAAATGCCAATATCATTCATACCCTAACTACATTATGTTGGTTTGTTTTTATAATGCTGCTAGAATTTATACAGGCCTTTATAACTGTACCCACATGGATGTTACAGAAAACTGCTTACCCTCATTTATCCTTCTTTAGTTAAAGCTCAAATTAGACCTTAAAAAACTATCTAGTTGATGTTATTTTTTCAATCAGAAGTGATAATTTAAATATTGACATTTTAGATGGCACCAACAGGTTTTTGATTCCTGCTATGGTTACAATGTCTTTTTATATCTGAATGTCTGTCTTAATGTTGTTGGGGTTTTAGTGGTTTTTGGTTTTTATTTTATTTTGCTGAATCCAGAAGCATTTCCTTTTATTTCAAAGTATTTCTATGTTTGTAGTAAATTAAACATTAATCTTTCTCTGCAAATGTCAAGTGATATTTAAATGTTTTTCTGGCAGATAAATGATTATTAATATTAATGCAATAAAATCACAGTTCTTTGTCCTTTCTTTGATATTTAAGAAAAAATTAAGAATGTCAAAACAGTTCTGCAAAAAGAGAATTCATTGGTCTACCATCCACTCTTCATTAGCCTGAGAGGTAAAAAATTACTGATCTTGTGAGACAATGTGTTTATAGAATCAGAAAGGGTTGAAAATGAATTACTCTATCAGTGGTAGAGTGTGTATCACTTCAATGTGAAAATGCCTTGTTAAAGTTCATTTTAATTTAAAGCCCCCTTTTGTCATTCAAAAAGCTTTAGCACAACGAAAGAATCTTTGTCACTTTCATAATTAGCCCCTCTTGCCCTAAATGAGAATAAAATCTGATCACAAGTCCATACAGGCAAGGTCATAAATCAAAGAGAAAAGCTCCAAAACAGTCCTGTAAGATGTCCAAAGGCACACACAGCTTGGAATTAAAGCACTGTAGTCAGGATCCACTCCCAGAAACACAGCACAAAAAAAGCCCCAATAATATCTGTTTGACAGGCTAAATTTATCTCCATATTCTGTAGCCCTATAAACACATTTTGCTGTTTAGATACAAAAGCAATTTCAGCACCAAGGACAATCCAGGAAAGCAAACAGCTGTTAAAGTGCTACTATCGCCATTTGCCAAGCAAAGTCAAATTAATTTAACTTAATGATCTCACTTCAAACTGTGGCAGTAAGACAAAAAAAATGCCATATATGATAATTGTCATAAAGCAGGAACAAAAGTTGTATTAACAGAAAAAACTCCTTAGGAAATCAAGTTTAGTTTTATACACAGAATTGAGTATGCAGCCCAGCTCAAATGTAAACTGGATTTTATTCAACTTATTTTCATTTTCAGAGGAAAGCAAAAAGACATTTTGAAAGATGTAATAAAATTCTCAGCCTTGGACAGTTATGGAGAGAGTGACAGCACATCACTCTCTCTACTCAGGGATCATCAGAACACCAACAGATATCCAAGCCATCAACATATTATTTTACTCCCCATGTTAACTCAAAATGAGGATTTCATCAGAAAATGATGCCTAAAACATGGGGAGAGAGGAAGGCAAGGAGAGGGCAAGGTAGGAAGTTGAGGAGATGACTGTTATAAAGTGGCAGCCAGCAATGAAATTTGTATTCTACAATAGATACACCTTTTACAATTCCATGTATTATGTTAACATTAAATACTAATCTTAAATTTTAATCAGATGGGAGTATTTTTAAAGTAGCTATGTCCATCCAAACAGGAATTTTCATGAAAATGCACATTCACATCTATAAAGTATACATACACATGTAGACGTTTGTATTTGTATATCTCTACCTTCAAATACACTGCTACATACATTAAAATTGTGCAACTTTCCTTCATGAGATTTTGGGTTTTAACAATATTTTCTCTGCAGAACCAAGCTGTTGATGTCCTGTCTCTAACCATGCAAACACCAAACTACTTTCAAAGGAATGGCTTGTTTGGAGGCCATGGCTGCTTACACGTCCATCACATGATCCCAAAATTTCACATTACATTATATAATGATCACAAGTTCCACATATTTGGAGACATGTGGAATTGGCCTGCTAAGCAACAGACTGAGGAGTATCAGTGTGACAAAGAGAGAGCACTGCCTTTCTCCATCCTCCTACAATCTCACGCTTTCGTTCACTAACATGAAGCTCCTCACGTTGGTTCAGGTAGTGAGCACTCAGGTTTCCTCCAGGACACAGCCCTCGTGCTTGAGGCACAAAAGAAATGTAATTTCCCTTGTCTCTCAGACATACAGGTATCTAAAAAGTGCAATTTGTAAACTCCCATACAAGCAAAGCAAGCCTGGGAACTGCGACGAGGGCGTGCAGGTGATTAGAGAAAGAAAATGGATTTAAGATGGATGGGATGAGAATCTGAATCAGACATATTATTGAAATTTAACTGCCCAGATCTTTTTCTTATAAGTGAGCATTCCAAAAAGCCAATAAAGCATTTTTAAACAAAAAAGCAGGCTTTTTTACTATATAATAAACTAGATTAATTGGCTTTTAAATACAGAAAACTCAAAATGTCTAAGTACGAAGGAACAAAAATCAGAACTCCCTTGCCCACTCTGCTTCTGCTATTACTTTTCACCTTTATCTGAATTTCACAAAATGCAGAGGAAACTATGGTTTTAAAGCAAATCACATCACACACTGACTTTTTCCACTCCTCTAATACTTCTTTGATATCCAGAAGTTTCTAGCCTACCAAGACGCCCACTTAAGCTTGATTTAGGATTCTAATTAAGTGGATTAAAATTAAATTTTCTTTTATTTGACTGTATCTCCAAAATTTTTCTCACTGGGTTTGTGTTTGGTAGGAACATATTTTTCCAAAAAGAAAGAAAAAAAAATTTTAAAAGGAAAGATGTAGATTTCCAAAATAGACAAATTTTTCACGTAAATTATTTTATGAACCCAGGAAACAAATCAGTATTTCTAAAGCAATTAGTACTTAAATAACCTTACAGTGATTGCTGAGCTGTATTGTTGTTTCTCATGGACATGAAGTGACCTTGATCAGTTTTACAGATCTAATGTTGCTTTTGACTCTTCAAAGGCAGGGACATACACACACTGAGCAGTATTATTTCTATTCAAAATTAGGCTGAATTTTTAAAGAGAGGTGCCAATTTAGGTAAGAATCTAAAGAAACAGCAAAACTTTTCAGTTATAATAACAACTACTTTTGTTACATACTGTATTTTACTTCTAATATATACCCTGACAATACAAGAAGCTGCTGAGATAATATGAGCTCTTTGAAACATAATACACATTAACTATGAGATAAAGGGGTTAATTAAAATTACTTCTTTAAATATATCCATGGTTAATTTCAATTTTCAGTTTCAATCTCTATATATATGTGCTCTACAACACACTCATTTATTACGACATGCAAAAATCTTTTTCTTATTAAATGCATTGGAAAGTTCTAATACATTATGGAACAGTGGGCAAGGAGTTAACAAAACAATTATCACCCTAAGAAGAAATTAAATATTTGTGGTCCCTAATTTTAATAAAATTCTAGTACTTTAACCTCAATAACATGTATTTCTTTCGTTTATTTACTTGGAAGTAAAAATCAGATATTTAATGTGTTAGTAAAAAAATTTTTACATGTTATTATCAGTTGTGAAAAACTTTTAAATAACAAAATTAACAGATGTCACTAGCTTTAACCAAATAGACCCACTTTTTTAAAAGCCAGTCTTCAAAACCAGGAACTTTTATAAAGTCTGTGTATTCGTTTTCATATTTTTACCACACTGACAGGAAAACATTATCTCTGTGACTGAAAGATGACTTTCTGTCACACTGCTGATGTGAAAGGCAGTCAGCAACAGAAGGACCTTTGGCTTTAGAACATCCCAGACTCACAAGAAACATGGCAGTCTCACTGTCCCCTCTAAAGATGGAAATAGTTTATACTTTGGGAATTATAATTAGAATTTAAAGTATTTCCAATTCTGAGCAGGTGGGCAGCTTCTTATAGTTACTAGGATGGCAGGGGTATTGTAAATATCAATTTATAAACTCTTTTACAATTAAGAATATAAAGAGAAGATATCAGGAAACCTGAAGGGCTAGCACCTATATTTTCATTTTTTAAAAAACTAACTTTTTGTAGTCAGCAAAATTTTGTTAAGCTCATATAAAACTCCACCTGCAAAAATCAGTTCTATACACGCTGAGGGATTTGGCCTCAGTGTACAGAACCAGGGATTCCAGAGTCACACAGATATTCGCGTCTCTTTTTTCCCCTTTCTCTCATTATTTTTGCATTTGCTGCTGCATTTTGCTGCTCCTCAAGGCCTCGAGCCCACCCTGGAATGGAACCCCCAGGACCAGACCTCACCCTGAGCACGCTGAGTTAGACGGGGGTGGTCAGGGGTGGCACCACCCGTGTGTGTCACAGCAAGGGCAGTGACACTGCCCACGGCCCTCACACTGAACTGAGCCTCCACGTTCCTCTGCAGGGCATCTGACACCAAACCACCTCAGCACATTCTTCCACTATCATCCATAATAATAATCATGGAGGAATGATTGGCTAACAATTTTTAGGGAGCTCTATTACTGCAAGACAAGATTATTTTATAGGACTAGACAGGTTAATTAAGAATACTACTAATAAAGAAGTTTATTTGGCTAGATTTTCTTGGTGTTGAAGACTTCCTGCAGGATTTGAAAAAATTCACACACATTTTCCTTCCAATGTAACATCCACAGTAAAACGACATTGGATTGCATATTAATCAGCCAATGCTGAATTTTCTCCACATTTTCTAGTTCTTACACTGTGGAATTTTATTTTGTTAAAATATACTAGCCTATATTTGCTCTCACTATGGATTCATGTAGATAAAAAAGACCAAATCACAATTATCAAATTATAATAATGCAACTTTCTGATTTCAGCATTCTTCCTTTTTCAGAAGAACCAACAATTTAACACATGTCTTCCAGTTATTATTATCAGTTAGCAAAGCTTGTTACAGTACTGTCAAAGAACACAATATTGCTTTTCTCCTCATCTAGGTTAAATCACCCAAAACTGAATAGGTTGCAAAAGATAATGCTTGTTCTCTCTCCTCTTTCTTTACTCAGCTGGTTCATTCTTCATTAGTCTGAGTCAGAGAAGATAACCTAACAATTTTTCCAACAGTATTTAAGTTTCCCCGTACTGCTGAAATAATATCAGTTATTGTTACATTCTATCTGAAATAGTATCTATTATTCCTAATATCTGTTGAAGCATGGCAGACCATAAAATAGCATCCCTACAAAGGAAAGTCCGTCTTACCCACCGTGATTCAGGATGACACATACTTTGTTCGATTTTAAAGAGTAATCAAAGGTGTGGGCTAAATCCAATTAGTGTGCTTCAAAGAAGATAATGTCAAAATGCTTCAAATGGTGATTCTACTGTGTAACACTGACGCTCCAAACTTCTGGGAGCCTCAGATTTCTGGAACTATAAAATGAAAACAAAGTACCTTGCAAAGCCCACAGTGATCTCCTGCAGTAAAAGACTATAAGTTATTATTAACTAGGCTAACATTCTAAATAGAAAATAAAATCCGAGGCCTTGGAAGTCATGTATTCACATCCTAAGAAGTATCCAGATGTCATTGTGACATTGCAGACATATGGGACAGACACTTTTAATTGAAGTTCTTGTAATCACTGAGAATGTTCTTCTTTTCCTGCCATCAAATCAGCTCTGTCTCCTCTGGCTTTCACTCTCACTGACCTCCAGCCCATCAAGTGACAGAACATTTGCCCACTTGCCACATGACTATTCATTCATAGAAAGTTTCACAACCTTATGGTCTGACCCAAAACCGACAGAAATTGTAGTTATGCAGAGATTTTTCCACTGATTTCTGCCCTGGAGCAGGCACTGAAGATTTGGCATCTGTCAACACAGATCCCCCGTGGGAGAGAAAATATTTAGAGTGCACAGCTGAAGTCGGAATTTTGGGTAAGAAACATTTCCTGTCCAAAAGGAACACACAGACTGAATAAGGACAAATGATAACCAAACACCAGGACAGTAGCTCTGGATCCCAGTTCCTTTAAACACTAAATATATATAAATACAAATTAAAACATTTAAAAAGAAGAAAAACAGGAAGCATTTTGGAAAGGCAGATTTAAGAAAATCTTTCAAGGAAGGGATACTGTTAGAGGAAATCATGTGAAAATGAGAAACCTTGACTTATATAAAACAGACAAAACATTTACTGATGAAACGCAAATATGAGGGACGGAAATAAATGGATCACTAAATCCAAAAGGATAAAGAAGAGCACACAGACAGGAATAATGAAAAACAAAACAAATGCTAATGGCAGACCAATAACATGGAGTCCTAGAGGTGATAATAACAAGGTTTAATTTGATATAGCATTTTATGTACAGGCTCAAGAAGTGAGGCTCAACACTTTCTCAACACACAAAAGAAGATACTTCAGCAACAACATTTACACAAATGCAGAGAGTAAAGAGAAACACCAGGCAGGATAGCATAGTGTTAACCAAGTAAGAGGATGACAAGTGTTTGGGACGACAGAGAATGGTCCTGAAACTACTGAAACAGAAGGACCACAGAAAATACATGCAGTAATAACCAAAAGTCAACCTCCAACTTGCTATCAGCTTTTATTTTTCAGAAAAAAGCATAAATTAATTCTAAGATTGCTGTCCCATTCCTCATCTTAACTTTACTTTTAGGAAGGAGCACATCAACAATCCATCACCCCAACCAGCTCAGGCACAAAGCTCTGGTATTCTGACAGCAATGGATCCTGTAATAGCACAAAACTCCAGAGTGAACTCACCCTCTCGGTATTTATCCAGTCTTAAGAAATTTTGGGGTGTGCTAACACTGCTAAACAATCTAATTCGACTGCACCTACACAAGTGGCCATCAACCCAGTGCAGGTACATGGGCAGTTTTATGTTGCATTGAAGGTATTTCATTATGCAACTTAACAGCAATATGAAATATATATGTAAAGTCTTATATAATTGGAGCCTAATATAATAAAAACTGCAAGTAAGAAGACCAAAAAAGGAACACAAGTGTCAAAAAAATTCTTGGTCAATCATTCAAAAAAGTCAATCATTCAAAAAACTCACTATGAACATAATTTCTTAAGCTGACCACCAAAATGCTAAAAGGAAAAAGAAAAAACCCTAGATGTATTATTCCTTAGCTCTCTATATTTCATATTGCATTCAAGAAAAAGGCTTAAAAGTTTTTCACATCAGAAATGTGACATTCATTTACAATCTTAAGAAAGGCTACTAAAAATGAATTATTCATAAGGTAGTACAGTAGCAACAATAAACATTCAAACCCAATTTTTTTAAAAACAGAATAAATTATACTTCTTATGAAAAAGCTGCAGTTTCAGATGAGAGAAACAGAGATGTGATTCTACCAGAAACTGTTAGAATATAATAATAACCCTTAATAGATTATGGTAATTTACCTTCACATTATGTTACTGTAGTAGATACTGGAATTCCAGTAGCTGTCTAAAGAACACACAGTGATAATTTATGGTTTGTTCCCAGTTTGTTTTCAGAAATACAAACACTAAATCAAAATTAGCATGCTAAAGGCTGAACCTAGAAGGCAATTAGGTTACTAAACAGCATCAATAAATGCAAAATGAAGCTCTGCATGTATCCAAAATAATGTGTTTCCCACCTAATAACTTGTATCCAAATTCCTATTAGGTTGAGCAAAATATTCTAAAATATTTTCTCCTGAAATCAGATAGTATCCATCCAAGAATAAAAATACTTTTTTTTATGCAGAAACACCTCTTCTGAAGTATGTTTTCCAACCAGTATTCTTTCAAAAATACAGACCACTGTTTATTTCACAGTGTTTTGTCTCTTCTTGCATTAGAGTGGCAGCTCAAACAAGCAAAGATCTTAATTTGGCTTGTTAACTTTGGAACAGCAGGCAGTTGAGAATTTTTAAGTGATTTAAAGAACAACAAGAACAGAATCTATCTGAAGTGTATTCTAATTTCAGGGGGGGAAAAAAGCAAGTATTAATCTTGTAAGTGATCTCTGTGGAGATTGACTAGTCCTTGAAAAGGGTCAGCATGAGGAGGCTGCTCTGTACTGCATCTGCCCAGGTTTTGAACATCTCTGTGGACAGAGACTCCACAGCCCCTCTGGGCAGCCTGTGCCAGCGTATTCAGACCCCCAAAAAAACCATCAAACATGACCACACAAAGGATAGGATTCATGGGGAAAGGATGGGGGAGATGGGCCTGTTCACCCCTGGGAAGAGCTGACTGCAAGGGGCCCTCATCAATGGCTGTCCCTGTCTGCAGGGAGGGGTCAGAGCAGGGCCCAGGCTCTGCTCGGTGGTGCCCAGCAATGGGACAAGAGGAACGGGCAGAAACTGAAGCACAGGAAATTCCACCTGGATATGAGAAAGAATTTTCCTCTGCAGTGAATGAGCACTGGAACAGGATACCCATAGAGGGTGTGGAGTCTCCGTCACCAGAAATATTCCGGAACCGTCTGGAAACAGCCCTGTGCCATGTGCTTGAGCAGGAAGGTGGGACAAGGAGACACACTGTGGTCCCTTCCAACCATCCCGTGATCCTGTGAAAGGTATTCCTGTATCTGGAGCTGAGAAGGAAGCACAAGGAACATTGTTCTCCCAGTTGGTGCTGCCTGACCCCTGTCCTGAGCAAACAGCAGCACCCCATGTTGTGGTCACACAGTGACAGAGAAGCAGCAGTTCAGCACTGCTGTGCCCACAGCCAGCGGCCCTTCCAGGGCAGGGGCTCACCTGAACATTTCAAATGGTTTGTCTCTGCTTTAGTCCCTTTCCTTCTGTTCCCCTATTATTTGTAGCATCCCTATTTGAGCAAATCTAGTAGACATAATACAAGATATGAAATTTCCTACATTTCATTCTGAATTTGGCTCACATGGATCTGATGCAAAGCACTCTTAATGTTTCTCAGCCATTTTGCACTCATTTCACACAGCTGAAATTCACTACAAAAGGCACTAGGCAGTCGAGAACCAGAGCTTTTGTGCTCCTGTCTTCTGCAAAACAGGGATAATATTACAGGTTACTGAACTAACTGAACAAAATACCACCATTTAGTCTAGCAGAATATTTCAATGTTCTCCCAGATGAAAATAAAGCCTTTCCAATACCTCTTAGCTCCCAAATATTTACTGTTCTGATGCCACTTTCTCTTTTATTCTGAGTACAGGCATTCCTTGTGATAGTCTATATAGCACCATCTGCATAAGCAGAGTAAAGAACAATTTCTTCTAGTCATGAGGGGCTCTGATTTCAAAAGACAGAGGTTAACCATATAAACAGGACAGCGAAGGAAGAGTACTACTTTCAGGAAATAGCAAGGAGAAGCATTCCTGGAAAAATAAACAACGCCAAATTTTTTCCACTGGCACTGCTCTACACTGTATTTTCCCTGGGTTTGAGAACCCAGCAAGATGAAATTCTGGAAGGGTGGTTGGCAGCTCTTTTAAAGGCTCGAAATCAGATAAAAACCTAAGGTACAGTTAAGGTCTGCACTGCGCCCATCAGGAGGGATTGACCTGGACCTACCAATCACTCAAAACTAACATGATTCTCTATTTTAAGAAGCAATTATTCAAAGCAATTATTTCCTTAGTCAGTAACTGAGGCAGAGGTCACCTGTTATTCTATAGAGTAACCACAGATTTATTCAAATCCAGGGACTGTATATGAGAAGAATTTTGCATCTCCTCATTAGCGACTTCCAATGGTGTTAAAAAATCTTTAGGTACAGCACAAACTCATCTAGATTTTTTTCCTTCATACTTTCAACTGTCCCAGGCTTCTATTGTGTCACTATATATACATACCTCTATACATTCCTGAGTGATTAACTGATGTAACATTCATGTTCATATTAACATGTGCAGTTTGAAATAAACACAGCTGCATTTATGTCAATGATTTTATATTCAAATATATCTGATTATGCTGAAATAAACACAGCTGCATTTATTTCAGTGATTGTACATTCAGATACGGATATTTGTTCAGTGTAATGTAATGTTCCTTCACACTGGCAGGGACATTGCTATTCTTTCTTGTATTTCCCTCTATCATTTTTCCAGATGGAAAATTTTGAACAGAGCCAGAAAAATGGAAACTGGAAAATTTATCTCAGAACCTGATAGGTAGGAAAATCCTTTTGCTTATTCTCAAAAGTTACTTAGCCATCTTTATATAAAGTATCTTTGTTGTTGAGGGTCTTTTTTAATTCTTCCTCTGTCAAAGAAGAACCTTACAAAAATCCCATGTAAACTTTTAAGTCTGATGGAAATGTAAGGACAAGGAATGTGCAAAACCTTAAGAATGGATCTGCATCAGGTCTGTTTCTGGACGACACCATCTTCAGCCACTGTCCTCCTAAGAAAATAGTTTGAATGGAAACAAGAACTGTAAGATTTTCCTTCCTATTATTTGATCAAAGTATAGTTTTGCACTACGTTAATTTTGGCTTGGAACTATAACCTCTAATCTGTTTTTAGAAAATAATAGAGTATTATTATATGTGCTAACAGTGATTAACCATTAAATCAGATGTATATATCAGGTGAGATCAAGGTCCAGTTCAGTAACTGCCAGAAATGGATCCCTAGAGAAGAGCATAAGAAAAAACCCAATCATTTGAAGACTCCTCCCAGTGTAATTCCCTACTTTACAATGTAGAGTTTATGAACCTTCTGAGCCAGAAATGGTGTCAGTGTTTCATAGCTCTCAACTGATTTTTCTTTCCTGGTCTTGTCAGGTTTTTTTTATTGAAAGCACGACACATGTCAAGCTTTAGCATCCACAATGTCCTGCAGGAAGAAGTTCCACAGCTTAATTAAACAACATGTAGGGAACCATTCTCCTTTGTTTGCTTTCAACATATTAACTGCTAGTTTCATTTCACGGCCCTTAGTTTTTGTACAAAGAGAACAGACAGGGAAACACTGATATTTTAACTAGGAATCATGATTTTACAGACCTTTAATATATTATCCTCAGTCGCCTCTTTTCCAGACTAGGGATCCACAGTGTTTTTGGTTGTTTCTTATATTGAGGCTGTTGAAGATCTGCTCTGAGCTTATAATACCTGATCACAGACATCTCTGCTTTCATTTCCAGTTGCTTATTCTGGTCCCTTTTGGGTCAATCAAAGAGCAAATCAACACATGTGCTTTTATACCAGCTGAGGAGAGGCAAACACGTGGTAAGAGGTGGGAGGAAAGGATTGGTCCTGAGGAAGGTAGTGTGAGAATCAGAGGGCAAACTGACTGTGAAAATCATAATCAGCACAACAACTGCAATTAACATCCTAATTCTTTACTCTCGATGTTACACCAATACTTCCTGCTTTTACATTAGTTCCATAGCTCATTAATATCTATTTTTCCACAAGTTATGCTATCTGACTAATGCCATATGTGTTGGCTGGTATCACACTGACACAGAGCACTCCCCATTTGTAAAAATGTCCTCCATACTATATCTGTTTAGATATTTAAAAGGTTAATATTTAGTTCCATTTGCAATGCTGACCTAGCAAGAAAGAAATTAATTTTGGCATTACAGCAGTAACATCAATTTCCCATGTAACTTTAGTAATGCATTTACTGGAAAGAGATTAATATCAATTCCATAAATCATTCACATGCTTTTTCCGGAGTTTGAGACATCTGAGTAATATCATATATGTTAACTGATAGCACTCTGTGCATGCTACATCCATTAATCTGTGCCTAGTGTCATCATTAAAACACACAAAAAAATTAAAATCAATCTTTTGGTCTTACTGGTTTTCTGACTTTTAACTTGAAGTAGTCCAAAGGTATTGATACTCTAATAGAGTAACACTGCTCTGAACTGGGAACAGACATGTTCAGAAATGGGAAACATTTGCTAAATTATCCCCACTGGCAGCAATAACCACTTCATGTCCTTCTGTGAAATGTGGCATAAATTACTGACAAAAAATAAGGAAATAACTAAAATGTTTCATTAATCAGACACACCTTGAAGCCCCAAAAGCAGGTTGAAAACAGCGATCATTACAGAAATAACACAGTGACTTCCATTCCTTTGTTTCTACTTTAGAGATGAGCATCCTTGTAGAAGTGAAAGCCAAAAGAGTTCTACCTGACTTAGTGATTCTAGCCATACATGAGAGATTATAACACAGGAAATTTGGAATAACAACTAGTTTTTGCTCCAAAACACAGTTTAGCCTACTACTAAAAGTGTTTGCACTGGAAGAAAGCATCCCTGCACAGCTTTTGCACTTTCTACTGATGTGCCATTATGACATTTGCCTGTATTGCTTTATTCCTGTTCTAGGATATCATTGCAGTGCTACTGAAATCAAGGGGAAGAAGGGTTTTTCTGTTCATTTAAACATAAACACAGAGGGTCAGATTGTTTAATAATTTTGGAATCACATTACAATTCTATATTAGGTGGCAAAAATACAACTATTTCCTAGGTTGGATTTCAATTTTTCTTTTAACATAATGCTAACAGTAGCATCATCTGTGTTGTCTTAGTTTACATTTTGAAACTTTTTCCAAACAAAAATGTCCACTTCAGAAAATGTTTTGCAAATTGAATTTTACAGTATTTTACTAATCACAACTAAGATTAATCACTCCTCATTTTAGCTGTCTAAAGTTACATGTCAAGTCTTAACAACCGGGACGCAAGCACCCCCAAAGGGCAATCCATCCTATATTATCTGTGCTTTTGTTCAGAAGATATCTTTCATGGTAAAGCTCAATGGCCTATTTCACGCCTGTAAGTGGTTACAATGAGATCAGCGGAATTACAATCACTTACTGCAATTTTGAGTGTTGTGCAAAGTGTTTTATAAGTACATTATCCTATTTTTGAAATATAGAAAGATATTTAAAACCTTAACAAAAATGATACGAGGGTACTTCTCAGTCATATGAGATCTCTTAATACATTGTAAGTTTTAACTTTTTCCAACTGATTAATATCATTTGCAATCCATCAGCACTGAATTTTTTATCAGGTTTCTAATGCAAAATATTTTACGAACCTGCTATAGGAAAAGACAAACTAATGCTTGTGAATCATTTTCATTGCAAGGTGGTGGTACAGCAGTTAACATAATTTGAGGCTTACAGTAATTGAGATTGAATCTAAAATTTTACAAAACTTTAATTACAACCTTTTGAACATAAACCACAATACAGAAATTACCCAATCATAACATTTTTTCATAAAAAAATAAGAATTCATCCAAAGGATAGAAGATTTAATGACTCTTGGCGGAGTTCCACTTTTTGGTTGAAATGAGAATAAAAGCAGACAGCAGCTTCATTTCTAATTTCAAGAAACACAGTATTTTTTAACAGTTAAGTAGCATTATATTTTACTAACAAGCCAAAATATATATTTTCAAAGCCTTATTAAAAGCCCCTGTATTTAACAGTGTGAATGCTGAGATTTACAAACCTCTGTGAGCCAACACTGCTCCTTCAATTCTCAAAAGTAATTATAAAACAAGCAATTTGAGCCACAAGCAGCAGAAACTGTCGAGCTTGGGGTTTTCAACCATCCTCACAACACATCCCAGTCTGCAGCCTGGCTCCAGCTCCCTCCCCCATTCCCTGTGACACCCCAAAAGGCCAGGCAGGAGGAGCAGGGTGCACCTAGGAGTATGAAGAGTCCAGAGTCACCAACCAACACACCCCTGGGGACTGGCAACCCAGTGACACCAGGCAAAAGGAGCAACGTTTGAACTTCCCTGGCATTTTTCTGCAACAAAGCTGCACCTGGCAGGGTCAGCCCAAGTTTTTCATCTGCTTGTTCTCTTCATGGAGAGCCCAGGGAAGCAAAAGCTGGGGAACAACCAGAGCCCACCTGGAATCACTCTATGATGGAGCCAGGAAGGCAACTTGTGGCTACACCCAGCAAACAGATTTTGCACAGTGAGAAAAAAGGTGGGGTTTTTTTAAGGGCTGAGGCATTTGGTTTATGTTTTCCTTATTCACTGTGCAAAATAAATGTAAAAAGCTTCTCATGTATCATGCTAAATAAACTAAAAATCTGTGACCTCATGCCGAAGCAAAGCAACTGCAGATATGTAAGCTCCCAGAAAAACAACAGGCTTCCAGCACTGGAGGTATCATCTCCAAAAACCTCTCATACAGTAAAAATGACTAAGCAAATAAAACAGCTTTTAGCCACAATACAGAATAGGCTGGTGACTTAACGGATGTCATCAGAAATCACATGCACTAAGGCAATACAAGACAGTAGGGGCAGCTGGCTGAACTAAATTATGAAATCCTTTCGATGAAATGTCTGAAATACCAACTCACCTCGAGTACAAAATGCCAGATTCCCTGAAGAACATTTTCATAACAAAATCTGGGCCTTCCACAACCAGGAAGGACTTCTTTGCATAGCAGAAGTGAATACATCCTTTTACCCAGAGCACTATATTCTGCAAAATTCCCATTTTGCCAGAACAGTGGGTAGGATGAGAGGTGAACATTTGTACAGTCGTGCATTGCTGCTAAACTGAAACTGTGATAATAATTTAATGCATTAATGAGTATTAGGATACAGAATTACAAGTGACCAAATGTATACATTTCAGATGCAGCATTTATTTCCTTTAAATTTTTTCTGTGTACAGGTAACTGCGCTTCCATTTTTCGCTGAAACTAACTCATGTTTCTTGTGAAAACTGACATTATCCAAAAAATATATTGTGGTATGCAAGAAATCTGAATTTTCATCATTCATTCTTTTATGATAATGATAAATAAATGTTAAAAGTTTCTTTTGGCTGTATATATTCTTAAATATTAAGATAACAAGGAAGATTCCAGGCAGAACACTAGCTTGAACTATGGGAAACACAAATTCTTGACATACTTGCAAGCTGATAATTCTCTCTTCTTTACTCCTCTGTCTGTTATTAATATGACAAAGGGCTCAGGCACCATTCTTAATTTTCAATAATTGCATTTATTTTACCGCAATGATTTTTTCTCTAGTAATAGATTCATTAAGGGTAAGTAAAGTGAAAGCCACCAGCTGGTTTAGGAGCTCTCCTTCTGAAAAGAACATGGACAGTATAAGAGTTCACAAGTTTTATAGAAGTCAACAGCACTATGCTATTGTGAAAAAGATTGGACTGTCACATAGCAGAAGTAAATAGATTGCAAGGCATGTCATGTAATAAACTCTACATAGGATTGGCACCAGCTTATCTGAGTATCATGCTCACCTTGGACCACTGCCAATCAGGAAAGGCACAAAACAGCTGGAGATAGGCCAGAGGAAATAAAGAATGAGAGAAAATTTGGAAAATGTGAGCACTAAGGAACCATTGAAAAAAATAGCAGTTATTTAACCTGAGGAGGGAAAGGCCAAGGAAAGATATGATAGCAGCTTTCTATTAAGTCAAAGAAGAAAGGAATAATCTGCTTTCTGTGCCTACAGGACTGGACAAGAATTAATGCCTTTTTGGTAAGAACATTTCTACATAGAAAGAAAATGTTTCTTATATTGAGCAAATTGCAGTGTTAGAATGGATTGCTGCTTTCTCATTGAAACTCACTGGAAGTCTCTGAAAAAGATAAACATCTGTCAGGAATGGCAAAAATAGTGTATTTTGCCTCTCAAAAACAGAATGGACTAAAAAAGAAATCCCCATGCCCATTTCAATTCTATTTTTTATGATTTTTTGAAAGCACAGCACTTCAAAACAGCAAGCTGGACATTGGTTTTCAGACTACATAAAAACACACCTCTGTCTCAAACAAATTCATACTTTTCAGTGCTATTTAATACAATAATGATAGGAATTACAAAAATGAAACCACATTAAATAGCATTTCTTCTGTATGTATTAATATTTTTCCTGATTTCTACAAGTTTAATACTCTTTCTCTATTCTGAAATGTTTACTTCCATTTCTGCAATACAAAACATAGTCATTGAAAACAGGTCTAGTAGGAAACCTTCAGTTCTATCAACCAGATCTTTCAAGAAAATAGAGAATACAGACAAAGAAAGAAAAGCCACTTATGGAATTACATTTAACACAACTTCTATTTTAGAATCAGAATGGCTTGGGTTGGATGGGATGTTAAGTATCATTTTGTTCCAACCCCCCTGCCTGGGGCAGAGACACCTTCCACTAGACCAGGCTGCTCAAAGCCCCATCCAACTGCCCTTGAGCACCTCCAGGGATGGGGCATCCACAGCTTTTCTGGGCAACCTGTGCCTCACCAGCCCCAATGTAAACAGCTTCTTCCTCATATCCAACCTCAACCTATCGTCTCTCAGTTTAAACCCATTTCTTCTTCTCCTGCCCCACAGGCCTTGGGAAAAACTTTTTCTCCACCTTTTTATAGACCCCCTTTACATACTGAGAGGCCACAACAAGGTGTCCTCAGAGCCTTCTCTTCTCCAGGCTGAACAAGCCCAGTGTTCCCAGCCTGTCTCCACGGGAGAGCTGCTCCAGCCTTTGGAGCATCTTTGTGGCCTCCTCTGGAGCCCTCCAGCAGATCCATGAATTCCTCGTAGTGGGGATCCCAGCACTGGGGGCAGGACTGCAGGTGGGGTCAGTTTTATCACCTCTTCTTTGAAAAAAGGCAATTTCAATGGGATATTACCATTTTAAGGTGGTACTCAAAGAGCATCAATACAATCTTATAAATGCTGTATCCCACTGTTTGGACAATAGGGTGGGATAGATTTCAACATTAATAACAATTTCATAAGTTATCCAGTATCAGTTAACTTGCTTTGACCAGTAAAGGTACTCTAAGCAATTACTTGGCTGACATAGAACAAAAGATAAAGTGAAATTACATATGAAGTGTACACAATATTACTCTCATTCTTGTTAATACATTTTCATCATGAGAAAGCAAATGAAGGTATTAATTTCATTCATATTTGTGTTTTGGAAGTGTCTGAATATGCAAAGCAACATCACGGCCTCATCATGCAACAATGTAAATAAACACAGTATTTCAAGTAGCACCTGCTTCTATCAAATTCTATTATTACCAAAGTATGTAAAGTATGAACATTACCTTTGAACTGAATAAATGTTTTAATTTAAAAATATAATTAATTCCATTGTTCAAAAACTGAAATTAAACCATCATGCAATGACTCACAATACTTCACAAATAATTTGATGACTGCTACTGATCTTTTCCATTGCAGAGAAGCTTAGCACAATAAAGTAAATTTCCCAGCTTGGCCATGATTCATTTTGTAAGCCATTTTCTGATACAAAAATGCAAAAAACCCACATAACTATTATGAAATAGCACCCAAAGTATTTTTAAAAATACATAACTATTGTCTGAACCTTCAGAGACACACCTTAAAAAAAAGATACTCTTTATTATTCACTGCATCATTTGCACTTTTTATATAATGTAATCACAGGGTTTAGATAACTCAATTTAATACTTATCCAGGAACTGGCAGCCAGTATTCTACCCTGAGGGACGTAACTCTTCGTAAAAAGTTCATTTTACAAGACACTGGAGCAGTTTTGGCATTACCAGCACCTCTCACATAAACCATGCTGAAAACTACAGTTTATCCTGCCAAATGCCTTTGGTGTTTAACAGTGCCCTGTAGGTCTGAAAGCCAGTAATAATAGATGTAAGCTAAAAATCTGGTAGCACACATGTATGTAACACAGAAATTTAAACAATGCTACATTTTCATGGATATATTTACCTACATACCCCACATGCATAAAAGCAATTAAAATTACTCTTTAATTTGATATTCTAACTATAACTCTTGTAAAAAATACTTTCTCTTTCAGTTTCCAGTAGCTTCCTAAAGTTTAATTCTCCTATTGACATCAGAGGCAGAATTTCCATTAACCTCAACAATACAGGATCAGGCCACAAGAAACCCAAAGTAATATATTTAAAGACAGCACATATACATTTCTAAAATTCTCTAATTATGCAAGGATGGGCTTGGCACTTTACTGGGTTAACTTCCCCAGTAAACCTCTAAATTAAATTTTTAAATAGCGTGTTTTAAATACTACATCTAGGACTAGTGGTCTACAACTACTGTAAATAATGACAGCATAAAATCCAGTTATGTATCCACATGTTGTTAAAGATGGACCTGATGAAATGTTTACTGTAGGCAACAGCAAACTTCACAACCCTTCTGACATTTGAACAGTCTGATTTGAAGTCATACTGTGACTGAAGAGAATCAGCAAACTTTGTTAAGTAGTATTTAAGTTTTCTTTAGAATTAAGACACTTTATAAAAAGATGAGTGATAGAGTTAAAAGTGTTAACACATTGACGACTTGGTAACATAATGCTGAAAATACTCACCACTTTCAAAACAGGCATCAAATATAAGATGTCCCTTTTTAGGCTGTCCACAGTAACCAGCTGGGAGAACAATGTACTTGCTCACGTTCCCTGCTATGATATCATCACTCCCAATGGCAGTGCCTGCTGCAGTAAAAGTGAAAAAAAAACCATGAGCATAAAACAATTTTTATATATACATATATATATATATATATACACACATAAATATATATATATATATATACACACCCAGCCTGGTTTTTTGCACATTTATGACCTGTGGCTGAACCCTTTCATATGCATTAGTCTGATATTCAGCTGGACCCACTTCTTTTGACAGGAGCTCTCTAGCTCTAGATCCTACATGGATTCCCTGGAATTGAACTTCAGCTTCTTACTTTATCACAACCCTCAGAAGCATCTTCCTCACTATCGGCATTAATGGGATCTTTCTCCTCTATCCTGCTGCCTATTTTCATGCATCTTAAATGAACTTAGAACCTTTGAGACTGTTCAGTCCCACTCATATTTGAAATTTTAAAATTATTAGAAGGAAGAGACATACACCCATGGAGCCAAGTGACTATCTGAGCCCTCCTTGTCAGGAAACAAAACTCAAAAAAAGAACTTGAATAAAGAACTTTTTTTTTTTTTTTTAATGCAGCATTTATTTCATGGTAAAATATATAAAGACATAAATTTTCCACACAGTGGCATGATTTTTGTCAAAATACATCAGTAATGAATACTTTGAAAGCTTTATCCTTACAGTAGAATTATACTAACAAATTGCAGTCTGCAAAATATTTGTTTCCAAATAGGGATGGAAGAACACTAATTTTTTTTTCAATTTGAGACATGCACAAGAAAGTAAGTAAATAACTGTATATTATATTATACATTTATATTATAGTGAAAGAAACACTCAGCACTTTCTTCACTACTTACAGCTTGGACAAGAAATATTTAACAATAGAAAAACTAAGAAATGGTATGGCTTCAAGTGCAGAAGGCACGCGATGGGATAATGGAATGATAGTATCTTATTTCACTCTGATAAATAGGGCTACTAAGGCTTCCAGAAATAGACTTTAGGTCTGTACTGATTTTTTTGACATTTAAATGGGTTATGGGGGATGATAAATGTGACATAAAACTCAATTTGTTTTATTTTTATATTGAAAACTATTTCACACAAATGTTACGAGCAATTCATATTGTCCCTGAATGTTGAAAACTGCTTATTAATTAAAAGTGACCTTTCCATACATAAAAGTATTCCACCTCTTGAGGCAAAACACCTTATCTGAGGTAACAAATTATATCAATGTATTAGTGACACCATATTTAAAGGGTCTGTCAGGCTTTCTATTATATACCCATATTTTCACAGGTATATAAATCCCATATTAAAAAATATGCATATCCAGGTCAACATTTGGCATATGAATCCCCAGTCTTCCCCAGGAAGAAATTTGAAATTTTCTCTCTATGGGAAGTACTACAACAGAACAAACAGAATTAGACCTTTTCTCACTTTATCATAATCTAAAAATGTAGATATTGAATAATGCATGACAGTATTTTTTTAGCAAAATTATTATTTGTAACCTCTGGGTTATTTGTTTTAGACTGAATAATTACCCACAGACAGCAATCTGCGGCATTTAAATTGTTTTCTTTAAGTGTATAATTGCTACTTAGGATATTTTAGCTGGTTGTTTTTTACCAGCATGCTGATACAATTTGCTTAAAGCCTGAGAATGCCAGAGGCAAACTGAGGCCTGGATGGGGCATCTGTGCATCTGCACAGGTGTGATCCTGTCCCTTGATAAAATTCACCCCTCTGCATTGTGCAAGCTGCAGTGCAGAGCAGCAGCCAGAGGAAAACCACTTCCTTGGTTTCACCTGAGTTGGATTAATATATATCTGTTGCAGGTAAGATTAGTCAAGTTGGTCATTTGCAATCCAACATTGTGGAATCAAGGATACAAAGAAAAATTAATGGAAACCCTGCAAATCACCATGAGTGCCTGAGCTGCCAGGGACCAAAGTGAACGAAGGGGAGGCAGGGAGTCACCTGAGCAGAGCAGTTTGAAGACTGAACTCCTCCTGGTCCATGATCCCTTTTAAATCTCAGCTAAAAGTAACAGGCCTCTTAGAAACTGTAAAAGATAACTTCACTAAAAGATGAAGAAACTAGAAAGGATTACATTCATAGCACTGCCACTGTAAGACAGTGTAGGAAAAGCAGGCAGAAGAGAGAGTTACATCTCCCTGGCAAATTAGAAAATCTGCCAATGGAGTCTTTACACAATGCAGAAGGAAGCTGTCAAGTAACTGTGTCCCAGCAAAAAGTTTCCATCTGCTCCTCTTGACCTAATGTAGCCCTCCAGGAATGAGAATAAAATCATCAAATAGCCTGTAATTCATAGTCACTTAACAATATTACTCTCCTAGCACGTTCTTTATTCCACAGTACTTAGAATATTCAGAATGCACTGTTGCTATATTTTGAGTTACATTATCTTTAATCTCTAAACATGCAAAACTGCTGTCTTTGAACTTCATGTTATTAAACAGCACAACAGCACCACGTCCCTGCCGGCATGCTCTCCTCAGGTGATAAAGAAAAGGCCAGACCACTGCCCGAAAAGGAGCCTGCACTGCTGCAGCACTCGATTATAAAACATGGCTTCACGCCTGTCTGTTCAGCAGATGCAGAGAGTGGTGCTGGGAACACATTACCACCCTGAGATGGAGAGAACAGCTACCCTGGGCTCCAGTCCTCTGGCCAATAAAGAGATCCTGTCCTCACAACTGGGGAGCCCTAAGCAGATTTTCCTGGCTGGAGTCAAAGATGTATGACAGAACCTTGTGGGGAAGGGAAATAGCTCTTCAATCTGAAACAAACTGAAAGGGAAAGAAGAGAATTAACTGAAGTACATCCTGCACATTCCACTTAAGGAGACCAGATTCTCCTTTGAAAAAAAGGTTAGATAAGACAAGCAAAGGCAAAACCTAGCAAAGAAATTGTCTCAGAATGTAGTTCTTATTTTGTCAATTATTTTTCTTATAGGTTGTAAGACACATAGCTATTTTATTCTAATTCTTCATAGCTTAAACTCCAGGAGGCTCCAGCAAATCCCTAGGATTTACTTTTACCGTAGTATTAAACTTTAATGGTAATTTTCTATCAGGTATAAAATCTGTAGGTGCCTGAAATCTCTGTAAGTATATAAGGTTTTAAAATAAAACCTGGACAGTCTTCTGGTATCTGCATTCATCACTATTGTCATTGTAGATATATTTCACATCAAACTAGTGAAAATTAATAGAATCAGTTCCAGGAGACTGGGATTCATGGGAGGGAGAGTTTGGAAATTTCCAGAGCTTCTTTGCCCCTCTTAAATTCAAAGGATAAAGCCAACATTTTTTTCATTTAGGAAAACAGTATTTGCTACAATAAACGTCATGCAAATTCAAGTACATTTTCTTTAAAAACTGTAGTTTCTAGAGGAAGGTACCTCTTTAGAAAGTAACAGTGACTCTTTGAATCGGGTAAACAATGAGCCCAGCTTGCAGATGTGCCAGACTTGAGAGCCCACAGAGTTAGCAGCCAGCAGCTACCCTCATGCTACATTAGGTAGGAGAGCACAGCTACATGAAAACAGACATGGAAAAAATACAGAGGGAATTTGCCTGGAAAACCTGCATCATTCTTCTAATCACACTTACTGCCTAACAACGACAGCCAATTAGAAAGGTGAGGGAACATGAAAACCTACAATAACTGCAAGGGAGCTTTGTAAAAGTCTTTCTTTAAATATTACAAATGTCATCCAGATACTCCACATTCTCTTGTGAGATCCTTATTTTAGAATAAAATTAGGATACATTTTGCTGCTGAAAACATCTATGGTGTAAAGATCTAATGGCCAGATTCCTATCATCCAGGGGCCAGGAAAAGTTTCCAGGTATCCCAGCAAAAAGCTCCATCAGCCTAGAGCAGTACTGTAATAGAAACCCATACAAAGAAGTGAATCTGAACTCTCAGTACAGACTGCAAAAAAAAGAATTCATTCAGATGACCAACAGCAATTCCTATTAGCTCCAAAACATACCAAGTCTCCCAATGAACACTGCTCAACTCATGCTTGGGCTAAGTAGTATTTATGGAGGTTATGCCAATAACAGTGTCTGCTCCACAAACCTGAAAACAATGTCATTTAACCAAAATTCTTGTAAATTATAGCATTTAGTACAAGTCTATAGTCTTAATAGCTGATTATGTTCTTTTATTCTTTGATTTTTTTTTTTGTAAATAAAAGCTTTTATATCATTGTCCCTAGGCTTCAGAAACACTGATATTTAGGAAGACAAGCTATTTCTGCTACGACTTCTGAATGCTCCGTAGCCATTCTAAAAATCCTACAGGCAGCAGCAGTCAGGAACTTGGAATTCCAGCTCCACTAACTTAAAAATGCTAAGAAAAAGAAGAAAACACAACTTTCATTTTGATCTTCACAGCCATGTATCCCGAAGCAAGGCTTGGGCATGACCCAGAGAATCTAAACATACTGCAGAGTGCTGTCAATCTGAAATGTACTTAAATCACAGACACTGTGTTCTGAAAAAAAGGGAAAAAAATGCATTCAGACTACAAATCCCAGGGTCTGAGACAGTACCTGGCATGGTAGCAGCCACACCTGCTGCCTCGCATTGGGGCACTGTGCCCATTCTGTCACCATTACCTATTTTAAAGGTCCAGCAGAACTAGGAAAATGTTGGTTACCACAAGAAGGCATTGTCATACAGCTTGGTCTAGTTCTAAAAAATAGTAACATAGTGTTGACATTTAAAAACCAAATTTGAGATAAAGCAGCTTTACAGCAATTGTCTATTCAATTACTTTCCTCCTACGGTTTGACCAACAGACTGCTTGTCAAGTCTGTCTCCAAACTGTGAGATGATATTCATATTCAAGAAAACAAGCAAAGTAAAGATGAACAGTAGTTTAGCAGAGATTATCAGGCAAATTCTGAGCTTTGCACAGGTTCTGAAAGTAGTCAGGAGAAATAACTTCAATCTCCCTGCCATGGACTTGAAAGAGCTTGTGGTTGATTGCATAAAAGGAAGGAAACGTAATTTATTGTCTGGGTCTTTAATTTTATTGCACAAGTTACTCTTTCTACAGAGGCTGCCAGACAATATTACCTTGCAACCTTCCTGACACAACTCCTTAGCTAACCCCCCACTAGTTTTTATTTTGGGTTAGAAGCACAAGTAGATCTAAATACCTCGTGCTTCTTTAGATACACGTACCCAAACCGCTTTACTCCAGCAGAAGGTGTGGAATAGGCGTCTGAGTCAAAGCTCAGAGTGGAAAAAGTCTCATTCTTATATGCAAATATGAAAAGCAAAATGATCACTAAAGATGGTGACACGTGGCGTGCCCATGAAAGGCTTGGCGGCCCCACAAAGAGGACTCTGCCTGCAATATACTGAGCAGAAAGCCCAAGGCAAGTAGGGATAAAAAGGTACATGAGGTGCTCCTCTCCCTGGTCCTTTCAAAAAGACCAGATCCACACAGAGATATAACTATCAATCCAAGGTCAATCATAGCTCCTGTCCAAAATCCAATGAAGAACATTCAGCTGAAGATACCTGGCAGACTGATACTGCTCTGCACAATGACTCCTCACTCCCAATGGCTAGCATTGTCTTATGAGTTTATAGAAAAAGAAGAAAAGTCAGCTTGTGTGGACTTGCACTTTTTTCATATGTGATATTTGTTTCCAGTCTTCAACCTAAAAGCTTTACTTCAAGACTACTCATTTATTATCTCAATGTGGGCTATCCCCAAGGATATACCTTTCTGTTAGAGACAAATGGCAATGGAATTTTTTGTATCACTTTAATGAAATCCAAAGTGTCCAAGAAGGTATGAACAGATTTTTCTAATGAAAATTTTAAAAAGCAATTAATGCTTTGAAGTCAGTAAGCAAGAAAAAAAACCCCATTACTCTTTTTTACTGCACTTATAAGCTCTAACCTAAAATTCTACCACAAATGAAAAATAAAATAAAAAAACTGAAAAATACAGTTGTACCAAATACATTAACTGAAAAGATGTTTATTTAAAAACATTGTAAGGATCAGTGAATATAACGATATATAATTTATTTTTTAACAAGTATTTGGTATCTTGATAATATCAAAGGTATCACATGATGCAACAGTTGCTATAGTAGCAATACTTAAGTAAAAAAACACGTCAAACAAAAGCATAAAACATATAAACAGTAAACAAAAGTATAGTACATAATATGCAACCCCAGCTAGAAGAGAAAAAAGAAAATAATAGCTATTGAGCTGAACTAGTCCTCTGAGTTACATCTGCAAAAAAGTAACAGTATCAGCAAGTCCACCCTTTCTGGGAAATAAGGCATGGCTCAGAGAATTAGCTCTGCATTTGAATGAGAGGAGATGCTGAAACACCGGTCAAGGAGTGGACATGAATTCCAGTTCTGGGTCAAGAAAACAAAATTTTGGGGGTGTTCCTATCATTCCAGGGGAATTCTGTGTCTAGGGAGCCTGAGGCAGGAAAAGAACCGATGAGTTAAAGCCAATCTCATTTGTGATACTACAGAACTTCAAGAAGTGAAACTCTTCTGTAGCATCCCACGTCTTTCTGAAATTTGGATGCAACTGATTTCCCAAAGACAAGGAGGGCATGTGACCTGCAAAAAATACCAAGTCAAGCAGGCAGACAATTGCAGGGTTTGGAAACATAGTGGAGGAAATTTCATGCAAGGGTAAAAACCGATATTACTCACAAAACTGGAAAAAGATGGTGGTGGTTGAAGTTATTCACTAGTATTTGCTGGTACCATCTCAAAACGCTGTAAATATTCCCCATGCTATTTAATACTGAAACCAATCAGCTTTTATATACCTGGGTTTGGGTTATATGTGAGGGAGGGCAGAGGAAGTGGAGGAAAGGGAGAGATTCCTAGATTATTTGCTATGTATACATCCATATATAGTCCTGGATGATATGTACATACCCATGTTTCAACAGCTGTCCTGGGTGTGAGGCATTGATTTCACAAAAGCGCGTTATCTCGCTTAAACTTGACAACACAACTGGAAAAAGTCATGCCAAAATAAATTTCTAAACTAAAGATAACTCACATTGAGACAAGCTAAATGTAACTAAAGCATCTTATATGTAGCAACCAATGCAATGACCCTAATCCAAGATTATACAGCCTTCAGTGAGTAACAAAATTTGATCTCTTCAAGTTAACAACTTTGTGTGTCTCCTTTCTTTGGGAACAACTGATTCTCAGCTGGGAAACTGCAAAAGACTCAACAGGTAATAAATACTCCTGATAACACAGAGAAGTAGGTTGATTTCAGCTTTTGCAAAAGGCCAAGGCTTTATTTGTTGTCCTGCTTTTCAGACTCCTCAGCCCTGACTATCACATTCAAAATGTTTGTCCACAAAAGCCATCTCCTAAAAATACCAAGTATGAAGTACTATGGAAGTCTTTCAAGAATATCAGCAAGGTCAAGTACGGAACATACAAACAGCACTTTTTCTGTTTATGAAAAGTCGCCTGCTCGTGCCAAATTCCTAGCACTTTTCATGTCTTACTATGTCTGCTGATTGAACAGGAACTTTCCAAATATGTATTTAAAGAGATGTCACTGCCATACTGTGGGAGCACGCACTTATCTGCTGAATCCCTGGAAGGCCAAAGGGAGACAGTATAGCTGTGATGCTATGAGCCAGCAAACTGTATCATGGACATTGTTCCAGGGTTAGCACTGAGGGAATACAGCTGTGCCTTCTTATTTCAGGGTTAGCACAGAGGGAATACAGCTGTGCTTCCTAATTTGGCTAGGGCTTTTATCTCATTCTCAGCTGTTCTTCAAAAGCAATCAGCCTGGTGAGCCTCAACACAGGTCAGCTGTGGCACTACAACAAACCCACTATTAACAGCTATTTTGATTTTTTGATACCTAAAGTGCGACTACTGTAAATTTCTTGCAGGTGCACCTGTCCAAATTTTTTAAAAATTATTTGATTATCACTAATTCGAGTCTTCAGGAGACTTCAGTTCAATTCCTGACTCAACCACTAACATCATTATGGTGGTAATGAATCTTTATCCATGGGAAACTGGGCCTTCCATGAGGGCTCCAGGGTAGGCACAAAATCCTGTGTGGAAACACATCAGCAGCTTTGTGAAGCACCATCTCTCTCTTCAAGACCCTGTATTTCCCAAACGATTGAAAGAAAGGTGGTCACTGTAGCTGCTTGGGCTTTCAGCATGAGTGCAGTAACTGAAAACTGGGCAACCTCAGTGCACAGACAATTTCCATCCTGGTTATTACATACAATAATTCATGTATCCTTCTTGGGGTTAAACTGCTACTTTCCTTGGCTCTTGCTTCCTATTCCCCTGTCGTTTAGGGATTTAGGGATGTCTTCTGCCAGTTAACTTAAGCCAGCAGTAGTTTCAGCCACAGTTTCCTCACTTTCGAGTTACACTCTTCTTCACTACTGCATATTTAAAGTAATTTAGGGATTTTAGTACTACTTCTGGAATAATTTGTTCCCCCAGGTTGCTGAAATCAACTACACTATTAATTACTGCCATAGTCATAATTACTCATTGAAACAACTCCTTCAACTTCTTCATTTAGAATAGCATTTCCCCCTACTTTCCAAAACAGTCCATTCCAAAAAGTAGTATTTCAAACCATGGAGAATTTCTTTGATCCAACCATTGCCCACTCACATTCCCTTTATTTAAGAACATAATCTAGTATTTCACTTCAAATAATTAGATCATTAAAGTTTTATTTTATTCACAAAGTACTGTATAGCAAAAAAAAAATTTAAATATTGTTTCAGAATTCCCATTTTCTAACATAATAAATGTCAGCAAAAACAAACGATCTATTAACTGTCTTGCATCAGCAACATAACAGGAATAAAACTACAGAGAACGCTACTAACTAATACAGCATATTCAGCAGTTTTTTAACTAAGCAAATAGTAAGTTGATACAATATTTATGGGAATATGAAATGCATACAAAATATTTCAAATATTCAGAACACAAGCCAAAATTGCACCTTCAAGAAGGCTTACACAGAGAAAGCTCTGAGATTAAGTTACTGATTATTTGCACTGCTCAGAAATAAAATAACCAGCAGATATAGTGGTATTGTGCCTAGTTACAAAACATCTGCTATTCTGGAGCACCACAGGCTTTGGGTGTAGGTAAGTTTATCTCACAATCCTATTTCACATGGACAGCTCCCATGAAATAATGCTGCTGCCTTTGGATTTGTACAGGTTATTTGAGGAATTTTTCATTAATCAAATGCACCACACTACCTCATCTGCATTTTATATGCATGAAAACCTGATAGTCACTTGCCAGGTTTCCCAGCGCTGAAGTTCACTGTAATAGCACAGTGACTCCGCTGCTTATTGCAAATGAAAACACATCAGCAGAGCTGCAATGAATCCAAACGGGCTCTCTTTGCAATGGATTCCTGCTGCTCTGCTCTGGTGATTCACGGGAACTGATGTTCCACTTGCTTTAGTGGAGATTGAAATTCAACACATTTTTCAAGGTGCTTATGAAACAAAATGTAAAAGGAAAATCTTGCCAGTTTTCACTCATGATTGTGAGATCCACTGCTAAGTAAGCAGCTCTATGAATTAGTAGGTAAATGAAATCATTAGCGCTTATTCATCTAATAATAATAATTTAAGACAACTACTTTTTCCTCCCATCCCCCTTTCTATGATTGATTTTTGACACAATGAAACTATGAAACTATGAAATCAGCCAGTTTACCATACTGAGAGAACAGGGAGACATACGTATACTAGAAAATATATGTATCAGAACATGTAAGTTTTAGTCTCTAACCTTTACACATTACTTCTCCTAAAATAGAACCAATCACAAAAAGCATTTACTATACACAAATACATCAAATTCATTGCCAAACATTTGCAGGATGAGAGCCCTAGATGTAATACTAAAGTCTGCATCCTGACTTTGAGAGCCTGTGACAAAATGAAATGGAAGTCATTATTATTTCGGTAGAGCAGTTTTCCAAACCATTTCAACATACAAATAGCAAAATTACTTCAAAAAACATATGTAAAAATCCTAAGTTAACAAATACAGCACTTCTTAAATGGCAGGCTTGGCCTCTGTGGCAAAGTCAAGAAAATGAGTTGTGGGGACAACGTGACAAGGAAGCTGGGATATGGGATACATTGATGTGTACCCATAACCAACTCTCAATTAATTGTAAATTGGTTTACCTCTATTATAGATTAATGGCAGACACAGCTTAAGCCAAGAAGAACTTATTATCTCAGGTACAACGCAATCTAAACATGGCAATTCTGCATCAAGGCTCTGCATGCCAACTACCTTGGGGGATCACTTGAGAAATCTAAGCTGGTTTCTATAGATTCACATCGTTCTGGAAAAGGGCAGCACAATCAACCCTCCAGAAACAAGAGTGATGTAGCACGATGCACACACCCAGGTGGGTGTGCTGGAGCTGGTCTGCATCCAGCAGCACCGCTGTGAGCAAAGCAGCACGGCTGCATCTCAGTGACAGCAGCAGGAAATATCTGCACAAACTCCTCTCCATGTCCTCCAGCACCTCGTTTATCCAGGGGGTGCTGCTTTCTGTTACCAGGGCATCAGAGGTCTTTATTAAAAAACATAAAAGAAAGGTAACAATGACTATTCAGCCATTTCCCTCTGTGACTTCAGTCCCTAAGCAGGTGTTGTGGAGGAAAGAGGAAGAGGAGGAAAGATTTCCCAGCGTAGACAAGTTGTCCATCTCTTCTGTGGCAGCTGACAGCTACTGTGTGAGGTGTCCCACCTGGAGGACAGGCTGGTGCTGCAGATCTGGGTGTCCCAGTCCTGTTAGTGGCCCCATGTGGAGATCATGCTGGTTCCATTGTAACACAGGGAGATGAGTTTAAAAACCTATTTTATTGAGTATTAAATCTATATAAGCTCAACTTCCAAAAACAGAAAAGCTATGTAGGCCACATAAATGCATTCTGAGGTTAATCTGGTTTTTTGCATGAGACTTTTGCCTACTAAAAGCAGTGACAGCCACACTAAAGAAACTTGAAGAAACTTCTGTTTTACAAATTTCAGTATAAAACCTATTAAAATTCTCAATATGTCTCATTTTACTTCTTACAAATTCAAAAGCCTCCTCTCACAAGTGCTAGTAATTAATAGGGTGCTTTGAACTTCACTGAAAAAAAAACGTTGGGAGGCTTGAGGTAAGTAACTTTTCAAAGCTTTGATTATTCGTCAAAGAAAAAAATGTATGAAATACGGCTAGGAAATGGTAAACCATTCAAAAATGGCAACTGGAACACCCAACACATTCCTGCTCTTTTCTTTTTCTGAAATTATATCTTCTGGCTGTATAAAGCCTTCATTAGTATTTCTCAGGTCTCCTTACATGGCAAATTATGTAACAAAAATATGATCAAAGCTTTAAGTACCAAAAATATATTAGCAGCTCTTCTTCGATGAATTTTTCTAGTGGGGATTGTTTCCACTGGATAACTGAAAAACGGTGGAAATTAGTTGAGTATCAGCCTACTGGCAACAGAGTCTAATGATCACTATAATATTCTGCAGTGACTAGAGTTAATTTCTATATAGAACTTCAAGGAATATTTCAACTTACGCAGTAAAAACTGAAATAGTTAATGGTGTTACAAAGTGCCTCAGATTTACTAAGAAACCTTCCTCTAATGTCCCCTGGATGTCCAACTGCTCTGACTGAAATGTACCAATGCTATTGCTAAGTTCTGGCAAATGTCTTCATTGAACAAAACACATTTTAGATTTGTTTACAAATCCATCCTGCAGCATTTTATAAACAACTGCAAACAGCTCTTTCTGCTGTGTGAACATCTGCAAGGCTGGGCCCAGTCCCCACACAGTCTCCCACTGACGTTTGAAGCCTCCTCGTGCTGATAGGAGGATACTATGGGCAGATCCCTTTCAGCATGAAGGCTGCAACGTCTTTTCCCGAACACTGGAATTCAGCTCTGTTTACAGGTTAGTGGTGTATATTAAAAAATAAGCTCTGTTGTTTGTATGCACTTTAAAATTCAGAAATCATTTAGGAAAGGTTAATTCAATTTAAGAAATAAAGTTTACCTGGAGAATCAGAAGTAGCACTGATGTACAGTGTTATTTTAATGACCAAGATTAAATAATATTGTTAAAGTAATTAGCTGATCTCTCCTATTTTAAATATCCTCATGATAAAGCCGGTGAATTAGAAGTTCCAGTTATCAAAAAAGCCTATATTTAAAGACAAATAAATTATGTTCGTATTTAGTTTGGCTTTTTATTTCATAATTAAGGCCACTGAAAAGAAAGCAGTATGTTTCTGATACTAGAATGTTGTCATACCAGATGTGATTAAATATTTTTAAAAGAACAACCATTCTTTCTTGAAAGAATAATCAAAAGCTATCTTCAAAACAACCCAGCTCAGCACTATCATATTAAAATCAACTTGAAAACACTGCAAAATTTACACAGCTGCTCTATTGGCCCCTTCACCTGCAGATCTCTGAAATAATGATCTCAACACTAAGTGTTTTAGGAACACTGATTACTTAACAAACTTTGGGTGGGGCTTGAGCATTCAACAGTGGTTTGCAGCTTTCCTCCATGAAGCCAGGTCACAGCCCAGCTGTGAACACTTTGAAAATTCCAGCCATTCTTGACACGAAATGTGACTCAACACCACTCTGCAAGGTACCGACTGTGACATGTAAATAAACATTTTAAAACTCCACATTCAGCTGGGAAGCCTGTTTATTCCAATAACAAGGATTTTTGGTCTAAAGACATTTATTTATATCCTGTCCAGTACTGTGAGTAAATGCCTTTTCTTGCTTTCACTTTTATTTCAGTGATGATGACACAATGAAATACCAGAAATACTAATATCCCCGAAATGACTAGCAACTGTGGAATAACACATATTAGAACTGTCAATCCAGGCTAATATGCAGTTGCCTCAGATAGAAAACTATTACAGAACTCAGAGATAACCTGCACCCTTTGATCATTCAGGTCTCCAGATGCAAGTCCTCTGAAGGTAATACAGATGCCTAGAACAGAAACCTGGGGAGAATGAGATAACTACTGAAATTCTAAATTGGAAAATACTTTCATCTGGTTCATGGGTCAAAAAAATTTAGCAAATACAGGCATTCTGTCCTCACTTTGACCTACTCATAAACCTTCCTTGGTAAAGCTAAAATGTCCTCTTTGCTACAGACCTGGAAAAATAACATTCATGTGGGTTTTCATGAAACTTAACTAAACTGGCTGTTTTCCCAAATCCTGTATGTTCCAGGGTTTTATGACACCAAGGTCAGCTAAGCAGAACAACGTGAAGTCAAACCAAGAAGCTCCTGAGAGTAACTAACTAGACTCAATCACTTTCATCCTCCTGCAGACTTCATTTGTGAAGATTTACGCTGTTTTTAAGTTGGATTCCCAGCTTGAGACATGAAGGTTTCAGCCTGGAAAACCAAACAGGAAAGCATACAAATTCAGAGTTTACTGCAAAAAGCTGTTTTAAGCACTTTCAAGAAAGCAGGTAGGACTAAAGAGCCAACTAGAATGGGAAAATTATTAATTCAGAATAAAGTGAGCTGATTTGCAGCACTCTAACCAAACATCAGAACACAGAAACTATTTTAATGGATTAGAGCAGAAGTCTGCCTAGTCCAGTGAGGATAGCAGCAGAATATGAACTCTAGACAAGTGTGAGATACCTGGGAAGTATAATATACTCATATTGGCTAAATTGATTTATATGGTTTGAACAATGTTCAGTCCTTCTGTAATGGCTTTATGCCCCTTGTATTTATGCAAAATGCAGGTTCAAGAGCTACATTCCTGTATCTCCTCAAGACTGCTCTAGATCTCACACATGATGAAGACACACTAAGCAGTGAGGATGCAGCAGCAACATTCCCCAATTATGTGTTCAACAACAGTGTCAGTGTCACCCAGCAGTAAAAGGGAGAAAAAAAGAGATTTTTTTGAGGGATTTGCCAAGGAAAGAACCTGCCTGTCGACATAGCGTCAGATGACAGTCAGAAAAAATCCAAATCACCCCACCCTTTTTTCCCACAGCCTACTTTCCATGACCTTTCTTAAAAGTGGGCCAAGATCACAAGCTTGCTTCCTTTTCTCTGAGGGTTTTGGGTCTTTTCCCTATCTTTGTGGTTCTTTGCATTTTTAATTCCTTATCTGGTTTCTCCAAAACAGAAGGACCTGCAAATTAAACTTGCAAAATGGCCAGAAAAGCATTGTAAAACTCAAGCAGACATCTATTAGGACATGCAACTAAACACGAATTCGGCACAAGCTGAAACACGACACTTATGAGAAAATCATTGATTAGTCAGCTGCAATGGTCAGAAGTGGAAAAAGCTCTGGGTAAGGTTAAAATTAAAAAGCAAATACTGCAAATGTGCAGGTTTAAATAATACAGCAAAGAACACAGTATAAGAGTAAATTAATCTGGAAATAGTATGAAAGTTACATTCCATGTTGAAGTTACTGACAAGGGCACACGAGGTAGGCAGGAAAGCTGACAAAGTCAAATGGCCACTGGAGATCTGCTCTCCAATTCACAGCTCAGGCAGAGCTGATCAGCTGTGTTTAGCAGTGTTGCACAGTGCAGAGGATGAAAATAATCACCTGCCTCATGGACAAGTTCAACACACAATAAACTTTACAGTGTTTTTCCAGGGGTTCATAAACAGTATGGCTGAAAATAGGGAATTCAAGAACCGTATGGACAATTCACTTAGATATAGGGTCTGTGGTATCATTTCCCAGAACACAACAGCATTTGACATATTTATCACTTTTTTCCACATTAAGTGGCCCAAAAATCCAAAATCACTTCTATGGATAATGCATATTTACTTGGAGCCACTTCTGAGGCTGAAAAGCAAAGGTGCAGCAGCTAACACAGCAGGCTGGGAAAATGAACTCCTGGTTCAGGAACCCAGATAATTTATGTAGGGTACTGTGGGAGATTAAACATCCAGGAAAACTGTCATCTTTGTTCCATCCTTCAAACGTTAGTATCTCTCATTTTTGTAACATATTTTGGGGACTTTCATTTTCACGTGGATCGGAAGAGACCTTAACTGTGTTTTGTTACAACAAGAAAGACCCCTATACCTAGAGGGTTCTTATCGTTTATGAGGAGAGACAAAACTACAGTTTCACAGACAAACTTATCTCACATACACAGCTAAAGCCATTGTTAATACATCCTGAATAGGAAGAATAACACTTGGCACCTTCCTTAAAGAAATCCTCAGTAACAGTGTAAGGGATGGGAGCTGTCAGGTGTGCTGCTCGCTGTCCCTCTGCAGCCTCCGGGTACTTTACACCTCCCAGACAGGTCAGGCAGCACCTGCAGGTCAACCCGCAAGCTACCAGCCTCGTGCTGCAGTTTCAGTTCCAGACCTGTGTCTTCAGGCATTATATTTTTCATGCTAATTCACGCAGGAAGTCGTTTCTTGTGTAAGGGGAGCTCCTCTGCACCGCCGGTTTGCTCTGCTCTTCGCCACCGCCACCTTCGTCCCTGCGCGGGAGGATGGAGCAGAGTGCGGGAGGATGGAGCACGGTGCAAGCTGCCCCACCATCACCCCGCTCCTCTGCCCCGCCGGGGCTCAGCCCGCAGCGCCGGCCGGGTGAGCCGGCCTCTGGCCCTCGCACCTTCCACCCCACAGAGGGTCAGTCCCCCTCAGGCAGGCCTGGAACGCGGGGGACCCTTCCCTCTCTCCCTGCCTGAAGGAGCTTTCCCCACGACCACCTTCTCCCTGGGAAGACGCTCCTCATCCCCCAAGGGAAGGGGTTTTGCCCTTCGTCACAGCTCCCCGGGCAGGAGCCTCTGCCGCGGTACCTTCACCACCTCAGTGCCCTCGGCCAGAGGTGCTCCCCCCGTCTCCCCTAAGAGAAGGGCTCCGTCTCCGCACTGCGCTGCGAGCCAAGCCCCCTCTACCGCCAGAAGCCCCTGGAGAAGGGGGGCTCCCCGTCTCCCCCCGCCCAGGCGACTGCGGCTGGCACTGACCCGTCTCTGCCGTCCTGCTCCTCTCCGCCATATTTGTTGTCATCCCGCCACCCCCCCCAACGCCGCCCGACCGTCGCCATGGCAACGCGCGTCACCGCCATGGGGGAGCCCCGCGCGCCCCCGACATGGCGGCGGGACAGCCGGCCGCCCCCGGGGACAGCCTTCCCGGGGAGAGCCTTCCCGGGATCATCCTGCCCGGGGAGAGCCTCTCCTGGGAGCGCCTGCCTGGGGACAGCCTGCCCGGGAAGCAGCGTCCGGCCCCATCATCGCCCAACCCGGCGGCCGCCGCGGTGCTGGCGGGCGGGGCGTGAGGGAAGCACCGCGGGCCCCCGCCCCTCACGCAGCGCGGCTCCCTCCCGTACGGCCGCGCCCGCCTCGCCCCGCCTCCCGCGGCCCCTGTTCGGACGGGGAAGGGAGAGCTCGTTTTCCGCTCCCCCGTGGCTGCCGCCACTTCGGTAATTGCCGTCACTGCGCCCCGGAGGATGGGACAGTGCTGGTACTGGAACTCCTCCCGCGGGTCATCCCTGCCTGCGGGAGTCGGTGTGGGCCTGAGGTGTTCACAGGGCGCTGAGGAGGAGAGGTCCGTTATCACAGAATATCAGGTTGGAAAAGACCTCTGAGATCATCGAGTCCAATCTAAGACCAAACACCACCATGTCAACTAGACCATGGCACCAAGTGCCACGTCCAGTCTTTCTTTAAACACCTCCAGGGATGGCGACTCCATCGCCTCCCTGTGCAGTCCGTTCCCACGTCTAACCACCCTTTCTGTGAAGAAATTCTTCCTATTTTCCGATGTCCTGGTGTTGCGGAGGTGCATGTTCCCCTCCACATAGCTCAGGGCAGCGGGGAGCAGAGGGGCCGGCGGCCTGTGTGGCTTCAGGGTCTCTGTCGCCCCAGGGGAAGGGAGCACATCCCTCCTGCTCCAATTCCAGCCTCATGCACTAAGGAGCAGCACCGGCAGAGTTGGCGAATTCATATGTGCATGACTGCCCCACCCTGCCCCAAAACTCAGCAGGTGAGTCTGGTTATGTGGCAGTTATGTCAACCTTTTTTTTTTTTTTTTTTTTTAAATTTCTTAAGGCAGCCCAGTGGGGAGCTTCATTATGTGTGCGAGTGTTGCCCGTCTGTCTCCTTGCCCCAGCCCCAGCAGGTGAGCCTGACCATATGGCAAATGCAGTGCTGGGGACGGGAGGGCTTCTGTGTGCGCGTGTTCGCGGGCCCGCTGGGTGACACTCACCATGTGGCAAACACGGCGATGAAGGCTTTGGTGCAGAGGGGCTAATTATGTGTGTGAGTCCCGCGGGACCCGGCAGGCTGGGTGTGATCATGCGTGTCTCACTAATGCTGAGGCGCAAGCTCCATTGTGCATCCTCAACGCAGACAACTCCAGGCTCTCGGAAGCGAAGCTGACCACGGGGCAAGCACAGTGTTACAAACACAGACATCAAGCCTAGACTCATGTTTGTGTGCATACACAGGCCGACGTGGGGCTGAATGCACCCCAAACCGGGTGGCTGTTAAAACTCTGAAACAGGGAGCACACGAGCAATGCTAAGCAATGGAAATGGGCAGGACTGTGTTTATTGTTATGTACACACTCAGGCGTTTGCTTCCTTAGATCGAGTAAATTAATGTAACCACTTCCTAGTGACCAATGACTAGTCAGGGAAACGCTCCAAGCTTAAAAATTAAGGCATGTAGAATTGCATCTTTCTCCATCTACGTTCTGTTGTTTAAACATCACTTTACCTCTTTGTCTTCCCACCAAGTATGTGCCTTTTCTGCTCCAGTTCAACTCCTCTTAACAAGACTCATGTGGATAATACCTGCAGATTCTACGTGCTTAGATTTTTCTGTGGGGTCAGTTACTTCCTTTCTCCCTGGAAAAGAGAAAGCCTGCTCCTTTTTGCAGCCTTGTTCATTCTTCTTTCAGTTTATAGTTCTCTGGTTATTTTTGCAGCATCTATTTTTGTGGTTTCCCTTCCTTTACTGTTTCCTTTCTTTTTCAGTGGCACTTCGGCCTCTTTCCTTTATCTATTTCTCTTCACTCCCAGTATCTTACTTTAGTATTATATAAGCTAATTTAACATTACTTTAGCACATTTCTGTTCCATGATGAAATACCTGTCTAAAGTGGTGTACCAAGGGGGCTTTGGGATGAGGTCGGAAGATACACCCTCGCACAGAATGTTGGAAGCCATCTAGATCTAAGCTCTGGAAAAATATTTTCTAGACATTTCCCTCTGCAGTCTTTATAAACTATAGGTGGTCACTCGCATACTAAAAAGGTGGATTTGTCTCGCTGCTGACACTGAGCTACATTAAGTACACACACCCCCACAGACACATTCTTTCCCTCACAGCCTTGCTCCAGGCCAGCAAATCACCCAGGCCTTCTGCTCTTCCTTATTTATTGCTGGGCAAATGAGCCTGAGACTTCCCTCTTCAGAATATGCCACATATACTCTGATCTTTCTCTTGTTTCTTTTAGTTTCCCTGATAGCCATGTCCCATCCCAGCTCTCCTTCAAATAATTTCTCCTATTATTTACCTCTTCGTTCCTTTATTTAATATTTCTTTTTTTTCCCCCTTTTTTAGATCTTAAACAGTTCTGTCCAAGTTTGCAGCTCTAGTCTGGTTTCTTACCATGTCCCCACGTCCCCTTATTCCCTTTGTTCTACTTGCTATTCCAGCTTTAGTGTCCCGTCATCCATATTTCATTCCTATCTATTAATACCCATATAGCATTTTTCATCTGTAAATTTCTAAGAATTAAGTGCCTGTGGAGAGACCTTCCATATCTGTTCTCTGGGTGACCTCTTTATTCACATTTCCCTGAGACTCGCTTCTATGGTGACCACAAATACTAAACCAAAGGCCTTTTGCATCTAATTGCCAGTCGATTAACTCAACTCAAATACCTGCAAGAAGTTCTATTGAAATCAAAGACATTTGGGGGAAAGCACTTTTTCCAGTCAAATTATCTCTTCTGAGTTAACACACTTGAAAAACCTAGAAATGCCACACTCATTTTTTTAGTCTGAGTTTAATGCTATGTTATAGTCACCTCACCAAGCTGAAGTGGTGTTAAATATAGATGATATGCAGTCTTTCCAAAAACAGTAAGATAATTTGACAAGAGAGAGCTGGAAAGTTCATACAGAAAGTTCTTTTGGAAATAGAAAGATAACTGAATGGTGTAACTTGAGTCAGGGCTGAAGAGTGAGGGAAATGTTTTTCAGGAGTTGCTTACTTTTATTTGTGCATTTTTAGAGCACCTAAGAACATGTTGGGGTTGTCATTAGTACAGAGAGGCCTTTGGCCCCCACAATATGATTTTGAACATTACAAAACAACGAAGAATAACAGAACACTGTTGCAAAACAGTGGTGCCCCGGTTATCCTCACATTTGCTGCTTCAGCCCTATTCCTTGTTCCAGCGTGTCCCCCGCCCCCTTCTGCATCTTGGCAAGAAAAAGCTGCCTCACTTCTGTGGCTCTTTGCAGCTTATTCCCACCCCATCATCTTTTAATAGCCTATGGAGAAACCAACGGCTTCCCCCCACACATTTCATTCAGTAATAACTCTCTGCTTGTTACATTTTCAAACCAGCACCTTCATGCTTTCCCTCGCTGCTGCTTCTCACTCCCACTCACCTAATTTTCCTCCTTCAAATCCCTCCCTAAAAATCTCCTCTGCTGTGATGTCTACTGAAGGAACGATAATGAATCGTCAGCTGTGTGCCAAGCTGAGTGTCTGTCATGGGGACTGGTCTGATGTGTTGGGCAGCCACTGCCTGTGTGGGACTGGCAGTGCCTTGAAGCAGCCCCTCTTTTCACTCTGCTCATTATGGGTCCTGGGATGGGCCCTTCAAACTCATTATATAAGCAAACAAAAATAAATTGAGGCAATCGAAATAAAAATGGAAATGCTGGCCAAAACCAGGAAGATTAGACAGTATTTCAGTTATGATTCATCAGCTTAGGTAAATTTACATAAAAATTAATGTGACTGACAACTCCCTTCATTACAAATATTGAGAAATAAATTATTTTTCTAAATACGGATTTGTGCCATTTCTCTACTTATTTATAATCTATAAGGACTTGAGGAGCATGCTTTACTTTTTTCATCTGTGCTTGTATTTGAAACATTAGATATTCCATTGTTTGTTTATCTTTCATTTGCAGACTGCAAGGCTGTGGTGATTAAAGAATATAAGAAAGAATAATAACACAAGAGCAAAGACTTGAAAGGAAAAAAGATTCCTGATCACTTTTTTTTTAACATGAGGATAATTCAAGTATGTTGAAGATTGAATGATTTGTGTTATACATTCAATACTTCTGATTCAGCTAGAGGTGGCTGCTGTCAATACATGTCTGTCGAAACCCCAAAGATCTTCCAAGAAAATCAATAAAAATCCAATTTTACAATCCTGATATTTTCAGTGTTTAAAAAATTGGCAAAAAACCGCCCTTTCTTATACATTACAAAAAAGCCAGTAAGGTGCATTATTGATTTTTCACAAATCGTTTGTAAGTGACTGTTAAGGCTGGATGAGAACGAGAAGATGGAGCATTAGCACGAGTTTTGCATACGTTTCACACACCACATGCATGGTGCATGTTGTGGGTCTTCAATGTGGGGATTTAAGAATCCAGGTTTAATTGTGTAGAAATTATATAACTACACTTCTTTGCATCCCTTTCCCCATGTAGAATAAAGTATTGCAAGCATTCAAGTATATTTCAACTGTGACTACTGTCAGAGAAAAGGCCGTAAAAATGATTCTGATACAAACATACATCGATGGTGGCCGCACAAGCAGAGCAGGCACAATCCAAATTAAAAAAGAAGGGGGAAAAAAAGAGAAAATCAAAAGTCTGGTCAGAGTTTTTAGCCAGGTTGTTACGGTCTGGTGGATTCAGAGAGAAAATTAAATCTGATAAAGAAAGAAAAAGCCAAAATGAAAAACCAAAGCGTAGACTGAGGTAGCAAAATTTAAGTGAATTTTAAACCATGCACACATAGTGGAGGAATCCTATAATCTTATTATTGTAACCTTGATCCATTTGTTCTCCCAGCATTTATTGCTCTCATTACTTATGTAATATCTAAAAGCACACTAAATTTTTTGTGTCAGGACAGTATCTTTAATGTATTCTGAACATGCCTAGTATAATTAGAGAGCTTTATACAAAAATAATATTACCTGTTGGGGTTTTTTCTGTATTATTTCTAAGCATAGGAAGAATTAAAATGCAGCAAGTCTGGAAAGGTCAAACTGAATCTCCCCTCATTTTGTGCATGATTTCAGAAATAATCAAAGAGTTATGCTGAGTTAACTGATATGAAACCAGTGACACCATCATCACAAAACTTGGATCAATTTGTGCCCATGCAGGCAAAGCATCATCTCATTTCACACCTTAAAATATTTTTTTTTAATTCTACATTTTATAGATATTTTGAACTGTTTGTTCCTAACGGTTTGTTCTCACAGATGTGCATCAATATTGTGTAATTACGGAGAGACACTGTCGGCCCAAAGGAACCCAGGCTGCAAACGACAACTGTGCTGGAGGGAAGGTGAACAACTTGTGACTCCGGGATTTGGAATGCTACCTTGCTTTTCCACTCTTCCACAAGCACTTCTGGGCTTGTAAAAGCCAGGGATCTCCAATGTGTAGAGCTCTCTCAGACGCACATCCTTGCTCTTTCAGTGTCCCTCTAAGCCAGGCAGGGCTGACGAGGGCTCGGTTGCCAGTGTGCACTTCTGCCCTGCGTTTGACTAGGAAAGGGAAGGAAGGTCAGTGCCAGCCACCTGGGTGCAGAATGGAAAAAGAAATGTTACCCAAGGCCACGAGTAAACCCTTGCTATTACAAAACTGAGACTTTGAAATTTTTTTCAGGAAATAACCTTCATTTTTAAGTTCCCATCAGAAAGGTATACACACGTACGTGATAAAAGCCCACTTTATCTGGGAAAGGTGAAGGGCTAAGTCAGTTCTCCTGGGATTTGAGCATGAGGATCAAGATGGTTTAGAATTTCAAACCTGAAGAATAATGCTAGGCTAGAATTCTGTGCCACTCAGAGGAGGAGCCCAAAGAACTCTTCTACACTGGAACCCTGGAACTCCCTGGAAGCCCTCAGTGGGGAAAGCGCTTTCCAGGGGTTTCTAATTGTGTAGCTGCTAAACACAGTCTGTAACTTGGCAGGTGTTTCCCAAAGGGTCTACATGATCCTGATCCAGTCCTGGTGGCAAAGATTACTACACCTGTGCTTAGAAATTAAAGTATAGGCTTGTGTGATGTTTTAATATATTTACTGAAAATATTTAATATCTAAGTATTAGTTTTTCATTAATATTTCAATATTATTATGCACATTTTCCAGACTCAGTCCTATGTCTGTATATACAGACACATTTCATGCATTGCATTTTAATCATCTATAAACTTCACCGTTCTCTGCTATCTTTTAATCCTTTTCAGGATCTACTCTGATAAAATTCTTTTAATGTAGCCAGTGAACATCTGGAGAAATGAGAGAGGTACAATCAGAACTTAAGTTTGGATTAACTGAACAATTGTTTGCTGTCTTAAAACTGATTATTTGGCCCTCAACTGAAATTTAATTCTTTAGAGGAGAGGAGAATTCATAATGAATTTACAAACCATGTTAAATTCCATACTTATAAAATAAATTCACGATTTCTCAAGGTTCCAGTGGCACAGAAAAAGGAGCAGCAAATCTCTGAGAGACAATCACTACATGTAGCAGCTGGGAGAGAGGAGGTAAACTGAAATGGCAGGAATTTACTTGAGACTGCAATAAGCTTATGTTCACTAACACATGGCAACTAATACACGATAAAATCCCAGTGCAGAAAGGCCATTTTTAGTTTTAACATTTGTTAGCAGATCATGGTAAACAGTTGGCTCACCCTAATACGCACTTGTCTTCCCTAGCATTTTTTTCTCACACTAAGTGGCAAGGAGCTCTCTTTTGCTCCTATCGTATACAAGTCCTACGAGTACTCAGATAGGAGTGGAGGGGATCGATGCCAGTGTCAGCCACATGGATGAATAATGATGGGTTTATTCCTTTTAGGAATCCAAGGAATGAACTCAGAGGCTGTGGGTTGATTGCCTTTGGTAGCTAAGCTGGTGTGAGGGCTTGAGTCCAATGCACTTGATGGCTCAAGGCTGTCAGCCCTTGAGGTCCTGGTTCAACTTTCGCCTTTGGTTTTGCACTGCACTTGTGCAGGAATATTGCTGCCTTCCCAGTTATTCCATAAACCCTGCAGTGCCACCAAAACAACTCCTTGTAGTGCAAAATATTATCAACATTTGCCTTCAATAACAGTACAGTGAGGAAAACTCAAGCCCATAGGAGCACTCCATCAGCTTAGGAAAGGGATAAGAACATGTTAGACCCATTCTCTGTGGAATCCAGGGTACAGAGTAAAGCAAAATATGGGACCTACCAAGACCAACCACCTACCCTCAAGGGTACAGGAAGTACTGTTGTTCAGTGAATCTAGTCCTAAATACTTCCTACTATGGTAAAATAATGAGAACTCAAGAGAAAAAGATCATTATGCCTCTAAGGACAATGTCATTTCTGATGACATGATCAGGGATTGGTGCTCCCCACGCAAACTCCAGCCTGACCATGGTGACATAGGCAGAGACCTGGCTTCAGTGGTGCTAGAGAATCCTTAGAGAACAAAGGCCACATTCACAGTAACATTTTAAAATCACTATTTTATGTGTTTGAAGACATGAAACACACAACATCTTTTCTTTAATTTCTCTATTTCATCCAAGTAATACAAAATTCTAAATATTCCTGAACACCATGATTACCAAAATTGTTTCCCTTGTTATAATAGCAGTGCTGAGAAGTGAATATCCAGTAAGACATAATCCCACCCAATTATCTGTCCCCAACCTTGAACTTAGAGTCTGTAGAAAAAAATTACATGAACTTTTAAGTTTGTATCCATAATATCTTCTGCGTTCTAAAGCTTCAGTGACCCTTCCAGCCTGCAAACTTTCTGCCCATCACTGCAACCTGACCCTATAGATGAAAAATAACCCTTCAAATTAAGATCTTAAGGATATGAAAGGGTATATATGTATCTGATCAGAATCTGCAGAAATAATTTAATGTAATTACTAACTAATCCATCTTGACATCAAGGACAATTTAAAAATTAAGGCATTAATGTGAAATTAGAATCACTTGAAGTTTGGATGAAGGAAGTACACAGTAAAAAAATGTGGTTACATTACCATGTTTATCTTCTAAATGAAGATATTTGGTGAAGCACAGATGGGCTACTTTATTTCATAATCCTCTGACCCATAAGGATTGGCACTGAGACAGTGTTCCCACTAACACATCTCTCACTCCATACTTTTTCACGTGGCATTGAAATACTACATTTGGGAACTCATTGACTCACTTAGGAGGGCGGCTGCTGTACCAGAGAAAGGAAGCTGATTTCCTTTTCATATTTTGAGCACACACAAAAGTGGCAGCAACTTAGGAATCAGCTCTCAGAAAAAGGACCTGGAATAGAAAAGCTCTTAAAATCTTACCTGCCAGAAAGTAATGTTCCATTATACGGGAGAAGGGAAGCTCAGTACTGAGGGTCTGATTAAGGAGAGGGCACAGCACTGTCCAGAACAGCTAATCTTGACCATTCCTGAAACTGTGCCAAAATTGTAATGAGGGGCAGAGCTGCTCACAAGCCAGGCACAGTATCTGCACCCTGACAATGTCTGTAGAGGTGGCTTCCAAGTTAATTCCAGCTTTGCTTAAAATTCTGTGCTGGAATCTGTATGATTGGACACCACAGCAGTGACCCATCAGCCACCTGAAGTTACACCATCCTGATGCAGTCATATGTGACTTAGCAATCATGTAAGGATCCTGCTATAGAGCACGACACTGCTCTGGGTTCCCAAGTCCCAGCCTTGCCCATCAGGGTGTTCCTCCCATACAGAAAGCAAGAACTTTAAGGGGAGCAGCTGCAGCCAGCCAGTGAACCTGAAAGTGACAGAAATGGGGGTAGAGTGTCCCATTGTGGCATGGCACTCTGACAGAGATCCACACAAGAGGCACGACTAAAGGAAACATAAGAATAGATGTATTTAATTAGGACCTTCACAGAAAAACATCTGGTATAATTGGTTAAGGGGAAGTCTTCACTCAGGCAACATTTATTGGGATATAAACAATGTCCAATTGTAAACGCTAATTAAACAGCAGGGCTAAGGTAACTGAGTTTTGCCTGCCTGACTAATATGTGAGGTTTATAATCCATGCTGTTATGGGACAAGTGCGAGAACAAATAATTGCATGTCCAAAAAGTCAATTATGCCCTTCTTTTTGTAATGACATGCTCCAGAGGTCAGAGAATACTTTGTCTTTAAGTAACATAGCCAGTTTTTCAACAGATTGAAGCTTGATTGCTGTTCAGTGTTTGTGAGGAAACTGGCAGTGGCAAAACAAGCCTCATGGATATTCCACCCTGTCTGGTGGTGTGTTATTGGTCCACCACCACCAAGCTCTAGGCATCCTCATGCCCTTTGGTCTCAGCAAACAAATTATCTTATTTTGAGCCATCTGGCCCATAACAGTTCCTTAGGAACTCATATCATTGACTATGTATTATTTCAAAATGTCCTTTCAAAGAAAGTTTACTCACAAGTTTTAGTGATAGTTATAGTTTGAACTAATGCAAATTCCATGGCAGGTAAAAGTCCGTGTAGCCACAAAGTCAGTGACAAACCCACATTGCAGAACTTCTTCAGACCTTTTGCAATGGATGCCGCCTGGCTTTACCTCACCCCCCTGCCCCAGGTTGCCTCCAGGTTATTCACAGGCAAGCCTGGACCTTCTGCAGTGTCTCCAGCATCCTTTCTCCTTGGCAGCACAATACTTGCCATTGCAATCCCTTTAAAGACAGTCTCCATAACAAAGAAAATTCTGCTTCATTAACTTTCTTCTTGCTTAACTTCCTTGTACTGGTGGAATGACCTAACACTGCAAATGGGAAAGAAAATGAGAGGTTTAGAGGCCAGTCATACAGAACCATAGCACATCTCAAGTTGAAAGGTACCCATAAGGATCATCGAGGCCAACTCCCTGCTCCTTACATGACTTCTCAATCCATATGACTCAGAATGTCATCTGTGAAGAGAGAGGGATGTTTGCCCTTGAATGCCATTCCAGGCATTAACATAATCTGTGGGATTAAGAAGCACCATTTGTCACATACAATGAACTGAAATAGAGAATGTCCCATGAAGACCCTCTTCCAAACCAGTGACACCCACAGGAGCTTGATGTCCTTCATGTGAAGAACATTAAGAATTTTTTTTTAATAGTTACCATGACACAGTATAGGCTACAGTGCATTTGCTGCACTTTCAAACTATGGCCCTCAAACAATGTGAATTCTGTGAGAAGACTGCATGCTGAGCAGTGACAGACAAATGCACTGAAATCTTAAATTAGTTTATAGCCTCTTAAAGTGCACATGATTTTCTCACAAACTAAACACCTGCAGCAAGTGGAAAACTTAACTTTAAAAACTTGTAATTTTTTTTAAGTTCATTGCCTCTAGCAATATATTAAAATGAGCAGTAGGTATAAAACTATACTCAAAACCTTGAATGTTTTCACAAGAATTTTTACTTTTAATAATTTAATTTATTGCATTTTAGGTTTGAAAGTAGCAAGGACAATTTCAAACGAAAACTTCAAAAACAAGATATAACCAAAGACTTTTTCAGGATGAAAGAACACATGTAAGGAGGATCAAGACCCTACAGTGAGATCAGCTATTAGCTAATTAAATATGTGACTAAAATTCATCATTTTAAATAGCAGCCGTATTGATGGTGAGCAATCTGGTAAGCAAACAAATGATAGTGGATTTTTTTTTTCATCTCTTCAGAGAGAAACATTTATCTTAATAAGATTCACTGTGCCATAATACACGTGGAATAAGTCAATGTCTACTAATTAAAGGACATTGTCAACCTGATTTTCTAAACAGCTAATTAAAATGTGTAGTATCTAACAACAGCCCTTCTTGCAAAATATGTTGTTTAAAATACACATCTCTGGAAAAGTTACTTGTTTTTCTATTCCCTTGTGTTTGCCTTTTTAAATGGTTTTTCAAGAAAGGACGATCTGCTGAGCTGAGGTTCTATTTCTGTATCAAGTTCCATTGACATACACCCCTGTACTAAGGCAGAAGCCCAATGATTTGTAGGTCTAAAAGACTACAAGACAACAGTGACACTAATCCTAAGGGTTTGCTGTTGTGGCTTTTTCAGAGATGACATGATTTCTCCATCTCTGGTTTTTGTGGGGATTTTAGATAGTCTAGATGATACTTGAAACTGTAAAATTTTCAAGAAGAAATGTGATCTTCATGTCGATGAGGAATCTTTAACCTCCCATTTTATGTATTACATTAGTTTCTCAGAATAAGCAAGCTTCTCTCTTTCTTATTCTGATTCTGTAAGTAGCTTTTTCAAGAGAAAGAAGTTGTTGTAGATCTGTCAGCAAGGCTCTGGGAGTAGGAGGATGTTTGGATTTCCGGCATATTGCAACGCAGTTCTTGGCCACCAGCAAAGCTATGTGTGTGAATCTCATTTTATATCCGTTGTTTGCAATACCACATATTTTAAGAGACATTTGAAGTAGTCTCTGTACTCCTAATCACAAATCATTCCCTAAAAGACACTGAGAAGGCAAAATACAAACCTTTAGAGGACTCATGTCAAGACAGACAGTGGATGAAATTATGCTGTCATGGAATTAAAATAAAATCAGTCATATCTTGAACAATTTAGTCTGTGTTCAAAGTTCTTAGCTCAAATCAGCTTATTGTTTGTTATGTTTGTTTTCCTCTCCCAATTCAGATTGTCATTTTCTATGACATACCTTTTACATTAAAACATTAGCCAGCTAATCTTATTAGACAATTTTTAAATCTATATTAAAATATATTTTTGCAGTGCAAAAATCTGAGACAGGGACTACAAACTCTGTGACTGCTAGTTATTTTCCAGCCTGGAAGTATGCGGAGCTCATCTTCAATTCCTATTTGCATTATTTTTTTTCTCTAAAGATCATCCGAGTCACCACTCCCACCATTTCCCCTTCTTTTCTATCCTCGACCAGTACAAAGAAAACATCATTTTCCCAGCCAAGGCATATGCAACATCCTTCAGAATGCGTCAGAGCAGATCCCTCATCAGCCAGAGGAATCACTGTGTTAATATGAAGTCCTTCCTGCCCAGCAGCACATAACAGTCTAGGGATTACCACACATTTTCTCTTCTCCAACATAGAGGTGATTTTAGCACGTGTTACCTAATACATTGTAAACATTTTCCTTTCATGTACCTGTGCCCTTTTGTGGGCAAGTGCCCAGCTCCTCCTCCCAAATTATAATGACAGCTCAGTGACTGACCAGAGGCTTTTGCAGTCTTACACAGGACAATGACTTGAAACCAATCTCCTCTCTTGCAAATAATTCCAGAATAAAATGTACCTGAGGGCTGTGTCAACAATGACTTAGGAGGGCAAAATACATTTTACTTTTCTCTAACTCTCTGCATTCTGCAGTGTTAACAGGAGTTAAAACCTGGTTTAGTCATTAAAGTAATCAGGTATGAATCAAAGAAACCTCAGGAGATGCTGTTGTTGAGAAAGCAGATTTATTTTCACACAAACAAGCATCTTCCTCATCCTAACTTCATCTTAATGGGTATATATCTTTAATAAACAAACCCATTATTTTGAATTGTATCAAGAAATTTTCATCTGTAATACTGCTTAAACGAAAAATGCTAAAATTCTAAAAGCATTTTGGTTTTTTTAATACACATCTAGCATGTTCATTTCCATAATGCAATACTGTAAATGCCAAAAAAGTGAATCACTGATATATAATTTTTAAATGCCAGTGATTTCCCAGCTGTCACTGATCTTGGAAAATTTCCCCTGTAGCATGTGGAGATCAATAATTGTTTACAGACTTTTTAGTCCCAGTTTGTAAGGAGGGTATCACTGTGGACTATGTCAAATCTTTTAACTGTGAAGTTAAAGACTGGTTTCACACTTAAATCTATCCAAAAGCCCATCATGCTAAAGAAACACAAGAATGATGATCCAGGGAACTACTGCTTGTCCTCTGGGACAATAATGGCGCAGGTCTGCAGGAGCCATTCCTGAAGAAAGAAAAGGTGATTAGAAGCAGTATCCAGCATGGATTTTCCAAGGTTTGCCCCAGCTGACCAAGCCTAATGACCTTCTGTGATGCACTGGAAGATGTGCAGACAAAGGCAGAGCTGTAGATGTTGCCTACCTTGCCCTCAGCAAGGCTTTCAGCATGGTCTTCCACAGCACACTCACATCCAAGCTGGAATTTATAGTGTGGATGGGCAGACTGCTACCAGGGTAAAAATCTCCTGCCAGGCCCAGGGGGCTAACGAGTCCTACTCCACCCAGCAGCTGCTTACCAGTGGCTTTCCTTGGGCATCTACCCTTAGACCTAAGCCACAGAATATCTGTCAGTGTCCTGGAGGAGAACACAGAGCACAGATTATTTACTCCTTTTTAATTTTTTTGGATATTTAAGCACTGAAACAGGTTGTCCAGAGAGGTCAGGGAATCTCGATCCTTGCAGGTTTTCAAAACTTCATTGCATCACGTCCTCAACAAACCGATGAGATTTCAGTGTTGACCCTGATCTGAGCAGGAGATTGTACTAGAAAACCTCCTAAAGTCCCTTCCAATTGAATGATTCTATGATTCTGAGAAAGAGGCTTTTCAAAGTTCGACTTTGCCATCCATCCTATCCTTAGGTTCTCCCTGTATGTGTGTAGTTCTGGGCTGATGTCAAAAGTAAGTAAATTACCATGTCCTCCTCATCCTTGCAGCTCAGAAGCACGTTTAAGATCAATACCCTGTGCATGCTGATCCCAAATTCCATGGCAACGTTAATGTATCCCATTAGCAGAAAATACCCTTCACTCACTATTTTTCTCTCCTTGCACACGTACCCACGTGAAAGGGGTTAAAGAACCTTTCTCTTCTGAATCCAGATGATTTTCTGTTCGATGTTTTTCAGAAAAGGTACTGAAAAATAATTTTGTCTTTGATTATGTCTCTTTGCAGCTTATTCATCAATGGTTTTAGTTATGGCAGATCAATGCTTTTCTGTGCTCATCCATTTCTCTTTTGTTTCATCTAATTTTTCATCAGCTGAATCTTTTCCTTGTTTAACAGCAATGAGAGCTAAGGTTTCACACGCATCACTGTGTCCATAGCTCTGAACGTTAATTGGGTAAGAAACTGTGATGCAAATTGGTAACAGGGCATGCTATATCCCAACACTGTAAAGAAATGTGAATTTTGCACTGTTCTTGTAAAAACCAAAATTTAATTACATTACTCCACGTAGCGAAGTCAAACACACTGGAACTAGTGTCCCTTACAACCTTTCAGAGGTTTCAGCTCTTCACAGCTACATTCATACTGCAAACTCCCTGCTTAGCAGATCAGACATTGCAGGCAATCCTCAAAATGAACAATAACACTGCAGTGTAGTCATTTGTCACAGGATTGCACATTCTAAATGTAACACTATTTAGCAAACAGTAGAAATGTATACTGGAAATGAACAATATATTTCTCCCCTAATTCCTTTAGTAAGAGTGGTTAAACACATTAAATTGTGCAGTTTCATATCCAAGGTCTTATTTCCAACATTATAAAACACTGCCGGGAAGTATCTAAACCTTCTTTGTGCGTATCATCATAAAGAAAAAGTCTGAATGGTAAGGAAAACTTTCAAACATACACATTTAAAGTGACAACCGGAATTCTCCAAATTTGTGCAATTAAAACAACATAAAATGGAATTTCTAAGGTATGATAAATATACAAAATGATTAAGCATGAAAATAGCTGGAAGCCTTTTTGGGACAACTGTAGCATACACCAGTGGCTTTGCCACAAACTGAAGCCAAAGACCAACTTCTTTTAAACCCATGAGGAATCGTACACTTTTTCTGAGGTGCAGTACCATGTGGATCAATAGAGAAAGCAGTTTAAGCATTTTCAAACAGAAAAAAAAAATCTTAAATGTCCAGAAAGATAATAAACAACATGGTCTTCTTCTTTATCCTTGTTCTTTCACTCCTGGCTATGCAAATTAGAAAAAAGTAGGAAGTTGGAACAGCAGTGGAAGACTTATCAAAATACATCTCAAAACTAAGAAAAAATATTTAAATTGGTATTAAAAAAACTCAATAGTTATACTGACAGTTGAAGGCAGAGTGAATACGAAGTCATGTGGCTCTGAGGCCTGATCTTTTAAGCTGCTCCTAATTAAATGCAGCTTTGCTCTTACTGGATGTTAAGAGCCTTCCAGGTTACCGCCTGTATTAAAGGAAAATTAGATACTTATCTGTAGGAATGTTGCAAAGTTGATTGAAATAAGATAATGTGTGAAGACTGTGTCAAAAAATAATATTGCTGATTCATTCTAATGTGCTTACACATTCCTGAACTCTGATGGTTCATCAGTACCTCATAGTATGGTCATAATCCTTAGCAGATAAATGCTTAATCCGAGATAAATCGTAATAAATCCAAATGAGATTAGACCTTTACCAAAATATCCAATGAGTGGTGTAAAAACATGAGTGACTGTGATACATCAGTGGGAGTCACCGACTGAATTCTTTACAGAACAGCAGAGAAGGTGCAATAATACTTAAAAGCAAAGCAGAACTGTTCTGATCAGCACCACTCGGGGGCTGGTGTTGAGTGTTCTTCACCAGCCTCCCTTCTTAACAATATTCCTCTGATCTGCGAGGCTTCATGGTTTACATCAGTGTTCTGTCAAAGTCACCTACTTTCTGAAACAAATGTTTTATTTATCTCCTCCTTCCCACTCCTACTATTGTGAATCCGAATAAAACCTGCAGGAGCCTTAAGGCTAAAACATTCAGAGAGATCCACTGCCATTTTCATCCCCTCTGTATTTGGTAGCTTATGATATCAGGTTAACTCGTTAAGTATTTACAGTAAAGGACATCTTTGCATAGCATTTTAAAAAATCGAAAAGCCACATTTACAAAAATTCATGGTGCTGTGATTGAGCAAATGCGTTATGGTTAGAAATGGACAAAAATATAAGAAAAACTGTTTGCTGCTAAAATCTGAGATTGCTATGAAAGTCTAGACTCTTTACCTGGAAGAAATTTTGCCTGCCTTTACTTGTGACACAAATATAACCTCTCAACCTGCTAACTGTAAGCAAAAAGCTGTTGTCTTGAAGGAAAAGCATTTCAGCTACATTTTTTAAAGTTTTTATTCTGCAGTAATAAAACCTCCAAGAAATTATATTCCAAAAAATTGTGTTGCCTTACATCATGCAATTTAGAAGAAAAACCACTACAAGAAATCACTATTTAATAAATTGTGACCTGAATTAAATTACGGTTAGGAATGTAGCTGCCCATGGAAGTCTGAGTTCCATTAGCATTACTGAGCATACTCAGAGTCGTGATCCTGGGACATTGACTTCATGGGAGTTTTGACTGTGGGAAGAATTAAAGTTTGTATCTGATGTCCTCAAAGCCTTTGATGCGTTTATAGCTTTTATAGGTCAGTTGCAAAGATAAGCTTTGTAATGGCTTTCTACATTTATCCTAGAAAAGCACACTCTCTTCCCATTGCTAAAATACAGAACTATTTACTTCTGACATTTGCTATTTGTTCTAAACACCATGGTGTGCATTAGCTGTGTATCGATTCAGAAAGCATCTTCTGAACGGGCAATTTCCTCGCCCTGCTCTGACAGCACAGAGAAGCCACCAGATGTTGTCACCATCTGACTTCGGCTGGTGCTGCTGTTTCATCATCGGGTGATGGGAGCACAGCTCTGCCTTGGGTGTTATGATTTTAGCAGTGACCTGTGTAAGCGCTTCTCGTTGGCAAGTCCCGCCCCCTACATTCAGCCCAGGTTTCCAAACTCCAGCAGATCCCATTGTTGGCGGCTCGGATGAGACAAAGAAATGGGGCGGGCGGTGGGAGGAGTACAGGGAGCAAGATGCTCAGGTAGAGACAGAGGCACACAGAGCAACACAGGTGATCTCTAGTGCAGGTGTAGAACGAGCACTCACATCCTCTGAGTTGAGACTTCGCGTCATTTTCACTGCCTACAACACACGACTCGTTTTTCTGAAATGTAAGTTCTTATTTTAGAAGGTGTTTTTGTTGGTGGTTTTGCCATGTAACTAAGAAATGAAGTAACATGAAAATGAACTAAGTCTTTTACTTTTTGTAGTCTCTAAATCATGCATTAGCAGTATTCAGTTATAAGAAACATTCACAATTACTTCCTATTTGAGTGGATCTACTTAAAATTCTCTTTTCATAATAACTATGTTGGTCTTTACACTTTTCAAGGGTACAGAAGACTTTCCTATGACTATTTTTGGTTATATTTTCAAAGAGTAGTTAGGAATATCCTCTGAATCGAAACTTGCATCATCGAGCAAATGCCACATAATGATCATTAGTTGTACAACAGTGTAGACCTTTCTCTACGCCTGTGGAGAAATATTTGCACTGTAACCAGATCCAGAAGGAACTATAAAATGGTAGATGCAAGTTTTTGGAGTATTAAGTAGTTTGTGGGGTTTTTTTCCAGAGACCTAAAAAATCCAGGCAAATAACTGAAATCCTGGATAGTGCAGCCTGGGTATGCCACAAATAAAAAGCTGTGTAAGAGATGTCATTTCCTTGGGTATACAGAGCTCAAAGTGAAACACTTTTAGAAAAGCTGTTGTCTAATGTGGTGATACCTTATCATTTAATGGATTGATGCCCTTTTCCTTAATGTTGTTTGCAGCTAGGCTTCTCAGTTTTTAAGAATATCAATACCTCTTCAAAAAAGTTGTAGAGGCTGTAAGTCAGGAAGCATTTTCCATCATTCTGTCAAAATAAACAGAAGGAAAATATCCAGCACACCTAAAAGTACAGCAACACTACTTTGGGTTGGAGAGAAGTATTCTGAGACCAGGACACTAGTTAGGGGCAGATGATTTAATATAAGACGGAGTGCTGTGAGAAAGTCAAACTTGTTTACAGGAAAGCAAGTAATCTTACTTTCGCTTTGTCTGGATTTCTGACAATGACATTTCATATCTCCTCTGTTTAAAATAATTCATGTATTTTAGGGGTTGCCTGCGTAGTGTATCACAGATCCTTTTCCTATGTGATAGCATGTCTCTAAAACAAGAGGATTTGGACCAAACTAATAGACAGATGAAGCCAAACAAACAAATTGCTGCTATGCTAATTTCTGAAACAGATGGCTCTGATCCAACATTTGCTGGGAAATGCAATTCCTTGTCAATCTAATACAGAATCATGTCTGTCTTTCTGTAATCCTGTATGTATAGCATGTAGGGAGGAATCTGGCTCAGGATACTCCACCCACAGCTAAATTTATACACAAAGAACTGAAAATCAAAGTGCATAAACAAGTACAAATTCTGCTGTCCTTACTGGAAGTGGAGATTGGACCCTGTTTTGAAGTTTCAGGTACAGATCTTCAAAAGGCCCAAGATGTTTAGTCTTTCCTCACTTTGTGGTAGAAATACCGTTGAAATTAATGCAAGTTGTATATATGGCTTGCAGCACTAAAGTAAACCAGGCAAGCTAGAAGCTTCTAATTTTTTTAGACTCCAGGTATTTTATTTAAATATCTGAGATCCTGTTACTTTTAACCAAGCTACCTGAAACAAAAATAAGTCAACAAAAATGTAAATAATTTTACACCCAGGTTCCTGACCAGGCCACAGCTGAGGCTGTGGGTCTAACTCAGCTTCCTCAGACAGCCTGTCTTCACTGCTGCTGCATCTTCATCTAAATTTAGCCTAATGTTAAGAATGACCTACACAGCAAGAAAATAAACTGTTTGAAAAAATATAGGACAAAGCTTATGTCTAAGGAAAAGCTTCCCACAATGTTCTATTTGTGGCACACGATCATACATTTGTGTCACATCATCTTATCCTTTCCTTGAGCGCTGATTGAAAAAGAGGCTTTTTAACCTACTCAAAATTCTTCCTCATGTATCTTTATGGGCGAGGGTCACGGCCCCAGTCAGAAACAGGAGGAAACACTTGCATGGTGGAGATCATCACAAACCTCACCCTGCCCGCTGCACTTCATTCATTTCCATTCCCACGTCGGAAGCCACCTAGGGGGGAGCGAAGCTAGGAGGCCGCTCCTGGGTGCGTTACCCCGGCTCTTCCCTCCCCGCACCCCCACGTGGGCCTCCGCGACCCACACGTGTGCCCTCTCCACCACCTGGGCTTGCTCCCGCACCCCGCACAGCTGCCGCCGATTCCGTGCGCCATAAGAGCCCTGCCCGCGCCACCTCCCGCGGCCACTCGAGCGCTGCCGGCGGAAGATGGCGGCGGCGCCGCCTCACGCCGCTGCTTAGCGCCCCGCCCGACTGCGCGGGAGACCCCGTAGCGCCACCGCCACGTGCGGCCGCGCGCGCCTTCCTCGTGGCTGCCCCGCGGCGGCGGAAGATGCGCGGCCGGAGCGCGGTGAGCGGCACCCCCGGGGAGCGGTGGGGACGGGGCGATGGGGCATTCCCGCCTTCTCCCTTTGCCTGGCGGTGGGCGCCTCCGGGCCGCGGAGGTTAGACCTCCCCCCCCCTTTTCCCCCGGGGTTTCAGGCGGTGAATTCGCCCCCCGGGCGTCGAGTGCTACTGGGAGCGGGGCCGCGCTCAGACCGGTTTGGGTGATGCCTCCTGCGTCCATTCCGCTTTTAAAGAAAGGCGGTTTTTTTTGGTTTTTTTTTTTTTCTTAAAAAAAAACAACAACTCAATTAGAAAGTAATTTTGCACTGTGTTTCCCAAATTAGAGTTTATAGAAGGACCATTTATCCACCGGAGACTTGCGGGGCGCGGCCGCCGGGGAGCGGGGCCGGGGCGCATCGCGAGTGTGACCCGAGGGGATCCGCCGGGGCGGGGATGCGGCCGCTGGCTTCTCCCGGTGTCCGTGCCTGGGCACTTCCAGTGGCTTCTCCCGGCGTCCGTGCCTGGGCACTTCCAGTGGCTTCTCCCGGCGTCCGTGCCTGGGCACTTCCAGTGGCTTCTCCCGGTGTCCGTGCCTGTGGGTGGCTTCTCCATGTTCTTTTACCTGTTCACCTTCCAGTGGCTTCTCCTTGTTTCTCTACCTGCGTAACTCTGTGATGCGTATGCGAGTTCTAGGTTCACTCCCGTTTACTGTGATGAGCACAGTTAAGGTGTTTTTAATTAAAGTCATTACCCATGACTGTGTAGCTTTAATTGCCTAATAGTTACTCTGGAAGTTAGTGCTGGTTTTGTGCCGATAGCATTTTTTTTTCCTGCAGCAGGCTGATGGTATACAAAGTATTCCCAGGTGTCATCCATTGGCGTGGATAGAGTTTAAACTTCTGTTCATTTGTTATACCGTGTTAATTTTTTTTTTCATAAAGCAAATTCTGTAAATGAGTATTAAAGAAAATATAGTTCCCTAAATATTTTCTGAGTTCTTTTTCAGTGCAGTGGCACGCCTTGAGTAAGACTCAGTGGTTGTGGAGGCTGGCTGGCAGTAAGGCTGCCTACAGTGATAAATCATCTTTTAAATTTTACCAAAGCAAGAACAGGACAGCTCATATTGCATCACTTGTTCAGTTTGTTTATTGGTTCTTAAGTAGGTCTCCCACTGGCTTCATTGCAAGGTCATTGTATCCAGTGGCACCCTCAGTGCTATTTAAGACTTTTATTATCTCATTGTATTAATAGCGAATACTATTTAACAGGTATATTGGCGGTTTAGTTTTGTGTCAGCACTTGGCCTTTTCCTGTAAGAAGGCCAGGGAGAGCAGTTGAGAATTCTTTTAATAAAAACAAAGCAATAGTTCTCCCTGGTTTTTAATTCCAAAATTCCAAAACAATATTGGAAACCTTAAACAAGAAGGTTCTAGTGGTTGAGAAGCAGAGCCTGCAACACATTCAAAGCAAAAATGAAATTGATAGTCTAATTTTACTATCCACACTGAGTGACATCCGAAATAGTAAGGAAGCCTAAATGACGGAAAGTAAATTAGATTTTTAAATTAGGTAGTGTTTGAAGATGTTAGAGTATTACTACATTTATTTCCTTGTTAATATTCTGAGATGTTTTAGGAAAAAGTAAGGAAAGATAAATCATACCAAAATAATTTAAATGACACTTTAAAAAAAAATCAATTACAATGTGAGGCTTATTGCTATGCAGAGGAAGAAGGCTTTGCACAGAAATAAGCCTTTTACTTTATTCCACCTATTGAACAGAAAAATGTAGACTATGGAGAAAGTGCTTGTCTAGCTTTGGCAGTAGAGAAGCCTGGAAACAGTCTTGAGGAAATGGAAATTCCATTCCATTTCAGGACTGCTGGTGAGTTACCTGGCACAGGCATGTGTATTTTTATCTAAACTTTAAAGGGGTTTTGAAACACAGTTAACTTTTTTTAGCCATATACAGGAAGGACTTGTTATTTTTGTCTCAACATGGAGCAAACACTTCAAATGTACAAGTTTAATGCCTTTCAGGGAAGATGTGTACTGTGTCATTAGTTAGGAGAAGACTCCTTTACATGTTTGCTGGTTTTGTGGAAGGGTGGAAAAGGTGACACCCTGCAGCCATAACAGTCTGAGAGCTACAGGCAGGACAGGAGTTGCCTGGAACTTTAAACGTGGAATGAGGAAGATGCTGCTGTGAGCAGCCAATTCTTCCTGGGTAGTTTAAGGGTTACCTTATTAGTGTGTAGTGATACATAAGAACAGAATTTTAGGAGGCCATAGACTTACCTTAAATGTGTAAGAGTGTATTTTAAAAAGTTGAATTTTGCTTTTGTGCAGGTGCAGAAGATGGTTCCGAAGTTTGCTAATCACAAAGAGTTAACATGTATCTCAATGGAGTGTTGGGTATTTTGCCAACACCGTAGGGGAGAGGCAGAAGTTGTTAATTGCAAGTCATTTTGAGGTTTGCATTCTGGGCTGTGGGTGGGAATTCCTTTTTTTATCCAGTTGTATTTTGCCTAGGTATACTTGGGGTTTTTACAGCTGGGAGTCAGCAACTTTTTATTAATTTTCTGGAAATAGATGTGTAGCAAATAAGTTCTTAAATAACTCTAGGTTGTGTCAGCATTTTTCTTTGCTTGTTTCTATCAGCATTAACTGTTACTGTTCAAATCAGCCTAGTAACAGTTTTGAAGAATGGCAAAAGTAATGAGAATGGATGTATTTTCATGAAAGGGTAGTATATAAGAGGAAAGAAGTAAAACCTTAATATTGCCAGTTAGATTCCTATTATCTGTAACTGCTTTCTGGCCCTAAGGGAAGTTGATACCTCGAACAGTAAAGTCTGTGTGAAACAGCCTCCTATCCTTACACTGGTCTAGCTGCCTGGATAAAAGAAAAACACATGGAGTGTAGCATTATTGATGTGGCAGTTTTATCAGGATCCATTTGTAGTAACTGTGGATTTGTTCAGGATTAATGGGGGGAGTGTATAATAATTATAATTCTGGCCCTGCAAGAATGATGCTGTCCTAGGCTGAAAAGAGTGTGTCTCAAAACGAATGACAAAACATGCCTGCCGTACAAAGTTAAATCTCTGTGGTATTTTCTTCACTTTTGCTCAGTTTTTGAAGAAATTGATGGAAGAATCCTGCATTCAAACAACAGAGGAGTTCAAACAAGGTGTAGGATTAAAGAGCAAGCTGAAAAATCATGACTAAACTCAGTAACAGTGACAAAATAATTGTGGTCACTTCTAATTAGCCTGTTTACTTCACGGTACCAATTCAGATTTTTCTAAGAAAGTTTATATGCTGGTGTTTTTTTAATTAGCTCTCCTTGATTTTTCTTACATATCTTAATTAAAAGTTTGGTGGTAGTTGTTAATTATGATGTACTTGTTTAGCCTTTTGTTTAGTCTTTGTTCTGTTTATGAATGCTGCCTTCGAACAGCACTGCTCTTACTCAAACATCTTGCACGATAGTTTTCCTTGGGGGTTATGGAAATGATAATCAGCCTTATGCTTGCTCTGTTTCCAGGTGCCAGTAAGAGACTCTCTGGAAACGAGAGCTCAACAAACAGGCATGTTGTGTTCTGCTGTCACCTAGTCCAGTTTATCAAAGGTGGAATTTTAAAGTATTAGATTGCTTATCATTAGCCCAATCTGCTAGGGGGATTTTTGTGTTTCTGCCTCGGTTGGACTTCAAAGTTCTGGTTTCAGTGACCTTCTTTGTTTTGTTTTGTGTGAAAAGAGGGTTGTAGTGGAGAATCTAAGCGTTTTCTCCTTCTTGCAGTCTTTCATATTTTGTTGGGTTTTTCCTCTCCAAACTCTGCAGCAAATATAGCAGAGAAGCACAGGAAACTCTTAACCTCTTGCAAAAAGAAATAACATGTCAAATATTACAGTATATTACTGGATTCAGAAAGCAATTGACTTGTGAACCAGGCGTGGTGAACCATTTTATTCACAATGTCTTTTCATTACTTATTCAGATAATTGATGCAATGTTTGAAGTCCCTGAAGTGCACAGAAGCATCTGCAATTTCATTGACATAGTAAACTATTTTAGAAAAAAAGTACTTCAGTATCCTCACAAAAGACAAAATATGCAGCCTTTGTTTCCATAATGATTTAAAGTTAATGCATGGGAGATTGGGTTTGGGATTTCCATAAATTAAGGGGTGTTCTCACCTTTCAACAGTTGGGTTTTTAGTACTGAAAAACAAGTGTAGTTTCTCTGTGGGTTTTGTATGGCTTCAGTAAAAATAAGCATTCTGGTGCTTCTCCCTGGTTATAAAAACTACTAATAATAAATGGTGGTATTTGTAAAACTGCTGATACTTCTGCAGTCTAAGAACACATTGAACAGATGCCTCCTGTTGCCCTCCACTTCAGTGTGTTTACTGGTGCTTCATGCAGCCTGGGTCATATTCTTGTTTTCGTGTTTCTGAGTGCTCCTATAGCCTCTTCCCTCTGAATGCAGTCAGCTGCTCCCTGATTTGGTTTACATGCTCTTAGTGTCTCCCTCGGGTTCTCTCCATTCACCCGTCTTTCACAACAGGCTCTGCAAGCTTTGTTAATCAGCTCATCCATTTGCATTAGAAGGTGTTTTTTTGCCAGCACAAGAAAAATTGTTTTCACCCCTCACTGCTTGCTGTCATTCCTTAGTTTGGAGCTTCCTGGTTTATTATCAAATTTATCACTTGCTGTACTTAGAGACACTTTTCTGTGGGGGTTTTTTGCATGTGTGGCCATCTATGGCCCCTTGCCTGCCTTTATAAAAAAAAAAAGCTTACTTTTTCTTCTTGATTGATTTCTTCCACTTGGTTCCTTTCATTTTCTTCACTGACTAGTAGTTTTATCACTTCTGGGATTTCATGCACTATTTCCAACACAGTTGACTTTATTTGAACCATTGTCCTCCATATTTTCATGCAATGTATAGCTAAAGAGTCTTTGTGTACCTGAAGTCATTGCATCTTGATGCTGTTCATTTGCCTTCCCTTGTTTTTTAGGCCTTTTTCAGTCAGGCACAGTCATTTGCAGTAAAATACCTACATGCCAGTGTTTTCTTATGTCCAGTATATAAACAGTGGATTTCCTGAGCTTCCCAACAATCATATCTATTATATATCCTTTTGTATTTACTTTTTCTTATGAATGCATAATTCCAAATGTCTCTAAATGAGTGTTTTAATTTCTCAGTTCATGCATTTTTGATATCCTTGCCAGTTTCTTTAGTTGCAGTAGCCCATGTAAAGTCACCTTTTGCCAAGCTGTTGCTCACTGCTTATACAGAACTGCAAATTGTCTGTGGTATATAAAAATGGATATTGTTTAAAAGAAATAACTTCTGTTGGAGGAGTTTTCCTATTAAGATGATGTGATACAAAGCTGGTCTGATACAGACTCTTGTATCCAGGTCTGTCATGTGCCAACAGTTTTAATTGTTGTTCCTCATTCAAGTACCTCTGGTTTTGAATCACTTCTGGTTTTTGTTCCTAGTTTTTCAAGAGAAGTCCTTTCTCTATCCTGCTTGTCTGTTGGTCATGTATTTCCTGCCTAATAAATTTGTAACCCACTGGCAAGTCTTGAAGAGGTGGCAGAAAGGTGGAATTTTCAAAGATGCTAAACTACTGCAGGTTCTGCAAAATTAAACATCCAAAAAGGGTCTTAATTTGATCTCATCTCTTAGAAGGGAATTGCACAGCAGCAAAACTGGGTGCTGAAGCCTTAGAAAAGCATTGTTTCCACAGGACAAGGTTCCTGCTAGCACCCTTGATGTGTGGGAGATTATTTCTGCTATGCCATGATGAGAGGAGATATAAAGCGCTTTGTATACATTTACTGGCATCCTAGGTAACATCTCATAATCCAGACAATTTGCTTTTGGTTGAATTGAGATGCCTGTTGGTGTTCACAATACGAACCTTTCTGTTAATGTACTCATTGCTGAATTCTGCTGCTCTAAAGAAAACATCAGCTTTAATTACATCTTGGAAGAGTCTTTCAAATCCCTCTCCGCGTTTCCTCTCACTTGGGGCTCCACACCGGAGTTTGTACTGGGCTCACTGGAGCTCTTCTCGGGCTCTCTCAGCAGCAGAGAGCACGCGATTGCACTGGGTTTGCTCTCTGCAGCTCTCCTTGGATGTGGCAGCAGTCAGAGGAAGTTAATAAACACAATATATGAAAGCAGTGAAGGAATCAAAAATGAAAAGAGATTGGTAGAGAAGGAAAAAATGGTGTTTCCTGAACTAAGTAGCAGATTAAGCAGATTGGGTCTAAGTGGTTTGGTTTGCTTTTTTTCTGTCCTGAGGAAGAAGCATGATATTTGTTGGGCGGAAAAGCAGATTTTGGAAGAATGACATGCCTAGAAAGAGAGGACTAAACCTCAGCATGCTTAAAGATGGCTGCATGTTTCACTCATGCCTGGGATGTATCCTTAATGTCCTGTAATCCCTCTGACCTGCATCAATTTCCTATGTAGGTTGTTCCTGTAGGAGTCAGCTCAAGGATCTCAGACTTTTGTGCAGGTAGGAAGAACCTCCAGGAATGTCCAGCAGGCAGCTTGTCTTAACAGATGTGATACAGAGGAAGGAGCAAGAAGCAACAAATACTTTATATTTGGAATGCAATTCCATGTCACGCTGGGCACTTTCCAGTCCATCAGATAATTTACACTGACTGAATAATGTCAGGAGGTTTTACTGTTTCACATAATCTGTGAAGCCCCTCTTTCCCAACAAGTCAGAGTCCTGTGATATCTAAACAAGACTTATCCTATTGTAACAGGACAGCCAAATTTCTCACTTCACCAGTTGGGACCTTAGGAAGAGAAGTTGCCATTTTACATTTGCCACAGCTGGCAGAGTGACTGGAGAGGTGAGAAACCTCCTCTTCAGCCCAGATATCTTCCTCTGGCAGCAGTCAAGACGAAGTGATGCCAGATTTCTCTCCTCTTGTCCTCTGCTGGTTTGTGGGGGAAGATATTAAGGTCAGCCCCAGGCTCCATGTGCTGTGACAGCGTAGGTTGTTCCCTTTACACAGATGGTCTGGCTAATGAGAGTACATTGCTGAACAGTTCTGAATCAGGGTTATTAACACCCAGAACTAACTACACTTCATGGAACCACGGAGTTAAATCATCTGTAGTACTGGGATGTTCTGTGTGGTACAAACACTTTTCAGATCTGTGTGCCTCTCAGTGCATCTTAGCAGTCTTACCCTACAAATGTCTGACTGATGAAAATCCCAGCCCTATAGTTGAGATACAGCATTGGAGATTAGAGCTGGTGCTATGCAGCCTATTGTCTGTTTTCTCCATCTACTTTCTCAATGGTAAAATGGTCTACTTAGAAACTGAAAGGCCAGAGTTTTGCCCTCTGTGCCCCAGCCCTGAGCTTAAATGGAGCACCTGGACTGGGGTGGTGGTGGAGGCTGCAGGTGGGACCCCATCAGGGCACTCAAGCCCAGGCGCACACCTGGCAGTGCCATGCTCCCAGCTCATCTTCCTTGCCTGACTCCCTGAATCTCATGCTGCTCTCTGCAGGTCACTCTACTGGAAACCTGTTTGAAATCTTGCCAGGTTATGTTGCTTTTTGTAGTGTTGAACAACACATTTGGGATCCTCTTGTGGTATGGGAATGCCATTGGCTGATGTGCTTTTTTTTTCCTCCTTCCTATTAACCTGTCAGCTCTGATGCTCAGCAGTTGCCCTTGCACAGAATGGTGAGGCTGAGTTTGTGGGCAGGATAGGAAAATGCTGAGGAGCAAATTTGGTACACTGGAGCATCTGGCCTGTTCATCTTAATGTGAATCTTAGAAGCAGTCTCTTCTGTAGAAACTATGAGGGGGGTTTTTTCTGGATTCTTAAATAGATGAATCAAGTGAAGCCTCTATTAAGCTTGATTGCAGTGTTTTTAAAATTATTTCTATCTGGGTCTTGTGGAAGCATTTCGAGCAAGATTTTACTGTATACGCTTACATGTTGTTTTTTCCCAACATTCATTTTTAGTATCTGGTCTTATTTTGGTTTGCATAGTTGATGTGACTGTATCTGTGAGATGGTTTTTTTCCTTCATTCATTACTTAAAAGCTTATTAAATGTGCAATAGCATCTAGTTTTGACAGATTTTTTTAATAAATTACTGTTATGATCCTAATGGTACAGAAGGAGAGGTTGGCTCTGCTTTCCACATGGAACAGCAAGTGATGAAATTCATGGAGTTCATGACTGGAGGAAATTCTGCATCTGTCAGCAACATGTGCAGAGCTGCAGTCTTTATCATGGCAGTGTTCATGTGGGCACAGGCCCTGTGTATGGGAGGCTCTCTGGTGGTGATGGCTGGAGTCTTGAGTATATGAAGGCCTGGCTGATGCCAGTGGAAAGAGAAAAGAAAACCTCTGTGTATGTCAAGTCATCCAGGCTGCTGAGGAATGTTCTGTGCTAGTAAGAGTTTCCTAAGCATTGAAGTCTTTGTGCCTGTGTGGCAACCGAGAAATGACAACCGCAGGAATGGATAAAGCCATGTCATCATTCTCCAGCCTGGGATAGTCCCCCAACCCGCTGAAGAGGGTGGCTTCCTGAACAGATGATAGCTCCTAAATAATTGGCCTCATTTTCTGTGTTGACAGTCTTCCAGTTAACAGTGAGGTCAGTGGGAGTAATTGGTTAATAGCTTCATCGTGTCTTAAATTTAAATAGCACCATTAACCTCAAAGGTCACGAGCTGAAATTTCTACTACCAAACCACAAAATTTTACGGTGTGCACCTATACTGCATATATTTTGGCAGGAAGCACAAAATTATGGATGTAGTCTGGAGAAAGAGACAGTATAGATATGCTGTAGGGATTTTGCCATTTGTTGTCAGCACTGGAAGTTCTTTGTCAAATGTTCCACAGCATCACTGATATCTGGCTTTCCTTTACCCACAGAAGAAGGACCTCTACCACAGCAGAATAAAATCTTATCCTTTATTTGACACCTTTTAAAAAAGTAAATACTTCTTTTTGCCCACTAATGCTATGTTGATTATCTGTGCTCTCTTGAAACATTTTTTAAGTGAATTTTTTTAGGCATTGGGGCTATGGAAAATGTTAAAAATAGAGGACTGTTTCATTTATTAGGTGAGTTTAAAGTTCCTTCATTGTACGATGTCAGAAGAACAATTAAGTTTTATCTGAGCAGAGCAGGGTGTCCCTAGGTGCAGGTTACAACGCATCCAGTGATACTATTAAAAGAAAGATCGTTTGTTGTTGCATTGGGGAATCCTTATAAAACATCGGGAAAACTGCCTGGAAGAATATAAATGTGCTCAGGCAATGGAGTGAAATATTCTTAAACTGCAGGGTGATGGCCTGTAGCTGGATAGGTTTTCAGAGCAGCTGTTTTGATGTGATTGTTGCTTTTCCCAACAGTCATAAATTGGATTTACTAGAACCCTTTTTTTTTTTTTCTTAAGGCTTTGCTGTTCGGAGGTCCAGAATCAAAGCTTCTGTTATGAAAGAGATTATCTAGCCTAGCGTTCATGAAATAAACTTTGCTGGGCTTTTTTTTTTTTCCTTTTGATAAATTGTTTACATGCTTCCAAAGATGTTAGGCTTTTTCCATGTACAGACCAATGTGGTCTTGCAGGATTTGCTTTGTGTAGCTGTTACGGAGGCCTTGGGTGTGGGTCCATGGTCTAGGTCTGTGTTAAACTTGCCTTGCTTGAATCACTACTCACTGAAGTACTTATTTGTACTTATGAACAACTGTGCTGAAGTACATCAAGGATTGCACTGTGGTGTTAAGAGACCCCAGTGTGGCCATTTAGGTGAGGATCACCTGGTAAACCCATGGTGGGATTGGTCTGACCAAAGGTGGCCTTTCTACCTGAGCAAGGCTCCTGTGGTGATCACTGGAGACCTCCTTAGTGTTAGCCAGTGAAGAAGAGCATGATTTATCTTTCTCTCAGATCTGTAGAGCAGGACAGATGAACTGTGCATTGGAAGTGCCCATGTTTTGTGCAAAGGGGTCTGGAGGGAGTCACTGCCCAGCAGATGGGTAACCTCGAGTGAGGTAAATTCATCCACACTGGCCTAGGGCTGGTAGAGGCTATCACCTCATATACAACTTTCTCCACAGACTGGAGAAACCACAAGCAGCCTGACTGCTGCCTCCAAACCTCCTTTACTTGCATGTTGTTAAAAATCAGTCTGAAGTAGAAAGCAAATTACCTGTGGCTGTGGAAGAGGCAGTTCAGCACAGAAGTGAACTTGCTCTTGGGTGCCAACCTGCCAGCTTCTCCAGCTGGGCTGCACAAATCCCTTGAAGCCCAAGGACCAAATATTTATTGCTTGGTAATTGTAACCCAAAGTTATTTATTAGGAAGTTTAGCCTTCAGAACAATTTTTATACATACTAGCTTTTTTTTTTTTAAAGGAGGGTATTAAAAATACCCATTGTTTATCTGCCCTTCTTTAAAGGAAGCTAAAAATCATCTGCTAAGGTATGTCACGCTTTGTAAAGAGAAGTTTTAAGAAAGCCATAAAACCACATGAATATTTGAGAATTGGGTAGGAAAACCAGTCATCCTGATCCCAAGACATGAGCTCCAGGAATTCTAGAGGGCAAGAAGAGGAGCTGCAGGTTATTTCTTTCAGTTGTCTTTCTTTAGCCCCTCCCTGCTTGTGTGTCAGTCTGGAAAGTTCAGTGTTAGCATTGCTCTTCTCTTAAATATTGCATCAGTTCTGGTTTTTATACCCATTACTCTCTCTGTATTTTACTTTGTTTTCCTTAGTATAAAATTGTCATTTCTGTAATCCAAATTATGCACTAAAGACTTGTGTGAGCCATATTCATGAGGGAACTGTTTATCCCTGAAATTTGGGTACTGTAGTTAGGCAGCTTACCTAACCTTTATTTCTTAAGGGTTAAAATAAAACAGATGTACACAGGAAGCTTCTTGAAAGTCCTGGCACTTGTACATACAGGTGTAAGCTTTGGAGCATGAAGTAAGCTTGGTTTCTGTAGTAAAGCTATTTTAAACTTTTTCTCCTTTCCAGCATCCTTGGTTTGGGGATAGGTTGCATGAAAGGGTTTACCCAGAAATTACTGAGGGGTTTTTTTTAATGTATGAAATTGTAATACTTATTTACCTTCTGCCTGCTGCTACTAAAATACTCTGTGTAAGTGCCAGCTGCTCTAACGAGAAGTAATTGGGACAATTAATAGCTCTTGACATTTTTTATTGTCTTTATTCTCTTTTGTATCTTCCCTGGTTCTGCATCCTTCCTGTGTAATTGCAAGTTGCAGGAGACATAACCTTTCTGCATGCTGCTCACAGGTCTCCTTTGATTCCTCCTGTACCTCTTTTCTGATCCAGCCACCTCACACTCTTCCCCAGATCTCTTTCTGATCACTGTCTCAAAGCTTGGAAACATCAGCACATTAATCCCCTTTCAGGTTTTTATCTTTGTTCTTGTTATTGATATTATTTGGCCTGAGTGCAAGGTGTATAGCACACTGTATTACAGATGGGCTTAAAGAAAATCCATCAACTGTTCTAAAATTAGGCAGTGCTGGTTGAAAGACCCTGTTCACATTTTTTATGAGGGTTTTTGTGCTTATACATAGGCACATTAAAAATGGCTGAACTCGTGTAAATCTCCCTGGTAAGTCTGGAGTTCTTCGGTGTCTAGGTCTTTTCATTATTTACAAGTAAATACATTTTAAAAATGCAGTCATAAATCTTTGAAAACATCTTCATTTGTGCTCAGTTGAAACTTCGCTAACTGTATTATACAAAATTGACAGCAATGTAGAAATGTTTTAACTCTCCCTGTAGGTAGGATTGAGTCCTGCTTGTAGTGATAGGAAAGCAAGCTGTAGGATTTAGGATGTCTGTCAAATCCAACTTTTAGTATCTCTGCATTTAAAAGGAGGAAAACAAAATCAGGGGACTGAAAGCATTAAAATCTATATTCCAAAAGTAAAAGAACTGGAAAGGGGAGAAAGAATTACTGATATCTTAGTGCTGTGTTAACATGTTTACCTGCAATGTACTCTGCCTTTTGCTTTTCAGTCTTGCAGTGCTGACAGTGGGTTCTTTAAAATGTGTTGAAAATTGGCCAGGCTGGACATACTGTGACCGAGTGGATGCTCTGTGTTGCAGAGCAGCAGTTCAGAGCTGGGAGAGGAGTTTGGAGCCAAGGACATTGCTGGCCTTCAGACATGCTGGGAAGGTGCTGAATCATCTTCTCCAAACCCTTCTTGCACTGTAGCAGAGCTGCTGGTCCCTTCCCTGGCTGGCCAGTGCCCTGACAGTCACAGGAAACCTTCGCTGAGGTTATCCACTGCCACACATGCATGCCTAAATCTGAGTGACTGCCCAGCTTCCAGTTGTGGAATTGATGTGGTTCCTATCACTTGTAAGGCTTCTCTCACCATCAGAGCTATTTGTGTCTGTTCATTTTGTTACCTCTGTGCTCTGCTGTGCCCTGGAGAGTTTTTTCCCAGTCTCCCAGCATTCAAACATAAGTATCCACAGTGGGGTTTGCAAATACACACATCTTTGGAAAATTGGCATGTGATACTTAGAGCAGCTATGCAGCATCCAAATTACACATCTTATAAGGCATGAAAAAGAAAGTGGGCAAGCAACATTAAATAGCATATTTGTGCAAAAGCAGCTGAAGTGTGATTTCTGTGGGAACTGTGACTACTTGCCTAAGCTTTGTGCATCTAAATTCCTCATTTAGGATTTTAAGTACACAGGAAGGTTTTCTGTCTTGTTTTGCATCTAGTGTCTAGCTCTTTAAGGAGCTAGATCTCTAACTACTCCTGATTTTTATTCTTTTTTTTTTTCCTCCTCTCTTTTCTGGGTTCAGATCCAAAAGGTGGTATTTTTTCCAGGTAAGTTTGTGTTATATTTCATCTCCTCGGCATCAGGAGGAATTTCATTGCACCACACAGTACATTGCATCGGCAGCAGAGCTTGTACAGCTTGTCAGTGGGTTCCACAGCAGGGGCAGGACAGGAGGCAGGGACAGGTTCCTGTGTTTCTGAGTGGATCATCAAATGAAAGAAACTAATAAAAGCTCCAGACCATGTCAGTCATCTTTTTCACCTACTGTTTTCTGAGAAATTGTGTGGTCTTTCTTTTTATACGGCTAGTGTTCAATTATCATGACTTACATATTTTGCAGTGAAACCTTAAAATTTGACTCTTCTTTTTGTCAAATACATTAATTCACTAACCTTTAAGAGCCTGAAAAACGTTTTCAATGTCATGCAAGGTTAGTCTCAATCACCCACTACTGCTTGATTTCCACAGGGCAGTTGGTAAGGTGTTTTATTTTGCTGGTTGTTTTTAAAATTACTTAGTAGCTAAAAAAATTAAGTTACGTATAGATACAATTAAGTGTAAGCTGTTCAAGTAACAGTGGAAAAAAGCCTTATTGTATGAGTAAATAACCTGTTTAGCCATTGTTTTTCCCTCTACCCCCCCCCCCCCCGTCCTTGCCACCTCCTGCAAATGTGTACAGCAAAGGGCAGTCAGCTTAATTGGGTTGATTTCTGGGGGTTTTTTTGGTTCCTGTTCTCTTCACTGAAATCTGACTTTGGGTTAGATGCCATGAACAATTCAGCTCTAGCTTTCCCACCTGAGTTTGTGACTGGCAACATCACATGAATTACATGTTTAGCTTTAGCTTTTCAGTTTCTTGTAATTTTATGGATGGTTTTAAAGTAGTTAATTTCTTCTCTCTGTGTATATTTATAAGGGATTTGCACACCTTCATGTTCCCATTTTCTCCTAGTGTTCTTTTTTAGTTAGTCATGCAGTGCATTTGCATGGGGTTATAGGTGGTGGAGGATATTTTAAATTATTATGAGATGTTCTGATGAAAAGACTGTGTGAGCTCAGTGTTGCTGAAGACAGTGTTGATGTGGTATCTTGAACTGGAGGCTGTTTCCGCAGAGGTTCTTGAATTACTGCATAGGACAAACCCGGGTGCTTGCATTGTGTAATGTCCTTTCCCTGCCCGTTATCTTTATTAAATCATTTTGTACACGAGATCCATCTCTTGCTCTCACATGCCTCTCCTTGCTTCCTTATCCACCTGCACCCTCCCAACTGTCAAACAACAAAACTCTTTGATAAAAATTAAGTATTAATTTTAGGATAGGAATGTCTTGGAAAAGAGTAACACTGTTCCAGGGATAAATGTTTAGTTCTCCAGAACAGTAGAAAATGAGGTGATGGAAAATGCCAGGTTGTAGTTCACAGGCAGCAGCATTTAAATGATTTGCTATAATCATATTAGGATAGAATTAAATTGAGTCCTTTATTTTGTGCTGCAGTGGAATAGGACTGTTACTGATCCTTTTCTCCTCCCTCTTGCTTTGATGATTAGTGTGAAAACTCAAGCAGCAAAAATTACGGGAGTTCTGCAGCAGTGCATGGAGACAGTGGTGTGAGGAGATCTGACTTGGAGTGTTGTGTCCTTGCACATGAGAGCTCTGGTGCTTCCCTAATAGACTGAAAATGAGACCACTGCTGCTTTATAAGAGGTCTGTTCCAGCCACATTGCTCTACAGCTTGGCAGATGGTGGCATGTGAATGGTTTCATATTGATTGGATGGATTTGCCTCGGGGTAATAGGAGTGTGGGTCCTTAAAGATGTAATTCTAGATACTTTTTTTCTTTTTATTTGAAAAAAAAAATCCAACAAAAATGTGCGTTTGTAAAACACTTCTCTTTACATGAGTGGAGTGTGTGGTAATCAAAGCACTGAAGTTACGTGAAAATAAAAAGTCCTTAAATAGATTATCACAAAGACCAAAAAGCCAAGAATACTTATTTACTAAGTGATTACGTTTTTACATTAGAAGAAAGTGACACTTTTAATTAGTGTTCAAGGCATATGGTGAATGAGAAAATAAGCTTATTTCATGCAAACAGAAATCGATGCAAATAACCTTTCTCATATAAAAAGGGATGACTTGAAACTCAATACATATTCAAGAAGGTTAAGTCATTACTGCATCACTTTAATATTAGTTAAAGGCCAGCAAAGGAAATCACTACTCTGCATATACTTACTCAGCATGGATTGCGATAAATGAAAGAAATAGGTGATGGTGCTTTGTAGGTGGTAAATCTAAAGAAGCCCTTGTCCATCTAATGCACATGTTCTTTAACCTCAGTAAATAACCCTTTGGGTTCTGCTTTAGCACAGGTAGTTGCCAGAGATGCCCCATTCCTCCAGCAATTCATCCTAGCTGGTAAAGACATTTTGTGATGCTCTTTGTTTATTGTTCTTTCTCACACCTCTGCTTTGTGCTTTCAGTCTTGTAAATGTTGTTTGTAAATCCTTCGGTATGAAATGACTTTTCAAATGTGTTTGTACAGCACCTAACACAAAGATCCCAATCTCATTCAAGCCTCTGGGTGTTGCTGTAGAGCGTTGAGTGAATTGGTATTTTTTATAGTAATGGAAGTATTTCTTGAGGTATTTGACCTTAAATAAAGTGGAGAAAAAAATACTTAAATAGCTTGCAGACATGATGGAATAGGGACAGTTTGATACCTTGGGAGACTTAGGTGCTATTGAAAACTGGATCCTTTCCATGTATTTTGGTCTTGTGCTCTGAAGCGTGCAACAGTGGTTTCATAAACAAATTTAAGCCACAATAAGTCATAGCAGTATCTTATCAAGTTGTCTTCAATTTGCTTGAAGGTACAGTTCATGTTTTTTAGCAGAATTATTTACATGCTGAATTTTGTGTTTCCATGAAAGAACTCTCTCATGGTGAACTTAATGCTGATTTGGGTTCTTCTGCAGTATAAACCACTGAGTTGGGTGTGCTTTCCCTTTTAATTACAGTTTGTTCTCAAAACTGATTGGATTTTACCACTTTTGCTGAATGAAAAGCTCCTGTGTAAATTTTAAGGTCCCTTTAAAAAAAAAAAAATCTGTGTTAAATGCTAAGTGATTTTAGGGTTTTGTGTGTGGGCTCGCTTCTGGGGAGGAAAGGGCATAAAACAGTGACAATTTTCCCTCCTGCTTGATAAGTGTGGGGGGATTTACACTGTATATCACAACCAGCCGCTATTCCAAGAAAAATCTTTTAAGATGGTTACTTGGATCTGTGTACACTGCCCACCTGGTGGTTATGGAGTGAACTGTTACTTTAAAGAATAGTTTAAACAACAGCCATGTTTGGGGCAGGCTAATCTTGCAAAGAGAGCAGTACATATAACAGGAGTCTACAGTGTGATAAGGGGAAAATTCAGCTCACTGACTAGATGTTTTAATGTGCGAACTCTAGGGAAATAACATATTGACTATTCTGTTGTGCGCAAGAAAATTGAAGAACCCTTTGCAGACAGAGGGCTTGCAAAGGATTCTTTCTGTTTCTCTTAACCAAAATCTGTGGCAAGATGTTTGAAATCAGCAGGACGCTTAATGCTGCTTTGTTAAATAATGAGGTAATATTTTGTCACTTTTTCTGGGCAGCATCTGTTTTTTCTCCTTTTTCATATGTTGGTGAAGGATTCAGTTTAATCTTATGCAAGTAAGATTTTTTTTTTTTTAAAAAATCATTCTTCAATTTATTGTTTTTTTCCTTTTGATGCTTTTGGAGAATTGGGTTGTCTTTTATTTGCGGTTTCAATCGGCTGCTGTTGCCTAGGACATTATGCCACGTAAGGCTTCTAAACTGCACAGAGTAGGTAGTTATTAACGCTGAATTGGCTTCTGGTATAGTCCATCTGGGCTCTGTATGAGAGAGCTTGCTAGCGGCTACTGATGCTAAGATACCCGCAACCTTTGGGATGTATGCGTGGTGGAGAGGGGCTCAGTGATATGAGATCACTTCTTTTAAGGGAAACTGTCATTAATGAGTCAAGAAACTGCTCATTTATGGTAAGGAGAGGGAGGGGGGGGCTGGGAAACAACCCTGTGATTTCATTTTGATATTGGATTAGCTGTTTAAGACAAGTTTCTTTTTGTGGGGATGGAAGATTGCACTAAAAATATGCTTTGCTCAGGGGCTTGCTGGCTGATGCTGGAGAGACTGTATAGAGAATCTGATGCTTTACAAATGTCACCACCGTGATGCGGTGGTCAGTCCCTTTCCCTGAAAGATAAATGGTACTATTGGAAACACGAGAATAAGGTTGACTTTTTCAACAATAGGATTCTGCCTTTGTCTTTCCAGAGAGAGGCCTCTGAGGATGTTTGAGCATTTGTTTTAGTGTTTCTCGGAAAGGCTGCGTGTGTGGGGTGCTTTTTGGGGCAGTGGTCAGTGTGCAGAGTACCTGGATTTATAGACGGATAAGATTAGCTAATTTTTTAGAGGAGCAGCGTGCGATTATTGTTTCAGAAAAATGGCTGAATCTTGATATGCATAACGAATTTGTAGTAACAAAGTAAGCTGAAGTTGAAGAGACTTAAAAATAATTTCTGGATGCCTTCTCTGGTGTTATTAACCCCTGAAGAGACCTTAAGTAAAAAATTTGCATTACAAATCTAACTTTAATATTTGATGTATATTTGCTCAAGAATGTGTGGTAATATACTAGCTGTTGTAGCATTTTGGTGCCTGTATGTTCAGTCTAATGGGTCACCTAAATTTGAGTTAGGAAATGTACCTTACAGGCTAGTTTAATCTATGCTAGTTTTTACTAAGCTACAAATGTGCTCAGGAAGATGCGTGGTGAGAGAAATCCTCTGCAGCCTTTCACATTGTTCATGTTTTAATTGAATTCAGTGCTCATTCCACAAATAGGTTGTATGATGTTTTTTTAAATACAATTTTTCTCCTTGCTTGGTTTGTGTATAGCTAGATTTTATGAGCTTTAGTACATTTCATATGTTTTATTGGTATGTTTAGTCTGTGTGTGTGTTTGAGCGTGTCTATGGCTTAAAGAAATTTTAAATGTACTGAATGTCAGTCCCAAGCTTAGCAGTGTGGAGGGAATATTTATGCTTTAAAAAAAATGAAGCTTGTAGAACAATGATTATTTGGTTTACATATTTTGAAAATGGTTTTGGTGGTTTGTAGTCAGGTTTTCTTTCTCTGGGAAAGAGCTAAGTGAATCTACTATATGGCCCATCCTTGCTTTCTCGGTTTTCAGCTCTTATATTTAAAAATGCTTGCAATGATACTGATTTTTTTTTAAAAAAAATCATATTTAGTTGTTGAAATGAATCTGTGGATGGTAAAACTAAATGATCCTACGTGTATTAATAGAGTAATTCTCGGTTGCTTTAGTTGAGATAAATGTAAATTCAAGGTTTGTTGCAATTACAGAGTGCCATGCCTTGTTACTTTGGACAAAACATGCTTTAGGAAAATAAGTCTCAAGTAAGAGAAAGAAATGAATGCTTCCTAACTTGTGAGAATTCTTAATAAACTTGCCGTGGTCGGAAGGGGGTAAAATATTGCTGTTTGGAAGTGAAGTTTTGTTAGTTTGTCAGTGGCAGCGAGCAGAGGATTAATGAGTGTGCATTGTTAAGTTAAGCACGTTTTCTAAGGCTGGAAAAGAAAATTCTTTTAAATGCCCAAAGTTCGCTGTTATTTTATTTCCCGTAGAGCTGAAGAATAATGAAGCGAGGTGGCAAAATAATTCTGAAATACTGCTGTCGTTCCAGGGGAGCGCCCGAATAAGAGGTGTCTCCTGTGCCTTAGACATTGTCAAGTGGCAGCAATATCAAATCCACTCCTTTAAAAATACGTATTTTTAAAAACTTCACCGGGTGGAAGGAAGGAGAGATGGGTTGATTATTAAAATCAATAGTACCTGAAAATAAATGCAGCTTTAAATGCACGTCAAAGTGCTTTTGTTGTGCCTTTAAGCCTAGAGGCAGATCATTAAATATGCATTTCTCCGGAAAGCAACTGTCGAAAAAGATAAGGTGGTTAAAATACGCCGGACCTGGGAGCGGGGCGCGCAGGAGGTAAGGAGATGTAGGCACTGGAGCATGGCCGAGGTACGGCACCGCCGGGCCCAGGGGTGGGAACAGGGGGAACCAAAAAAA